>JANHGN010018531.1:5098-36133 GCA_024605025.1 Megaceryle maxima
ACAGTGACTTTTTAGAGTCGTCTTTGATGCTGGTGATAGCTGCTGAATACCAGAAATGTTTTTTGTTCCCCACTTTGGAATAAAGTGCTTTCAAATATTCTGGCTATTTCGCCACTGTTGTTCTCGGTGTTGCAATTCTTAGTCAAGGAAACTAACATCACTAAGAAACTAGTAACTACATGTGGGAATAAACAGCTGAATAAGAATGTACTTTCCCCATTCCTCTATCATCATCGTCCAGGAACTGACGAAAGAGCCCACAACTGGTTTCTCTGTTGGGATAATCATCATTTCTGGGTTTGTAAGATACTATCTCACTGTCTTCTTTTTAAAATTAAAAGAAAGAAAAAAAAAAAAAATTAAAGCCAGGACATGTAGGACTGGGGGGCAGGGAGGACCAATTTGAAATTTGGTATAAAGGTTAAGCTGAATCTGGGAAATTCTGTGTTTCTTCTCACATACACCAGTGAAACAGGGACATACCTCTTACAATGTGAGAGATGCCAGTTCAGAGAAAGAAGCAACTGACTTCATGTTTGCTGGAGGAAACATCTGTTGATATTTCAAACAAAACTAGTTTCTATTTTACTTACAGGCAAAACTGCAGTACAAGAAAGCATCAAAATGTCTTTCCTACCCATTGAACTCAACTGGGGAATGTTTTTCAACTGTGCTATAGAAACATGACAGGGGAAGGCAACACCACATCAAAACAAGCAACCCCAACAAACCTCTGGGGTGACTTCCCTAATATTTTGTTCATTTTTTCAGTAATTACCCATTCAGTTGAATTTTTGGGTGTAGCTACTAGCCCGACATATACACCTGTGTACTTCTTTCATAAAACCAGATGCATTTTCCTTGTTTATTTATACATTTCTAGGTTTCCTCTGGCTCCTCAGCAGAACATTTCTTACCTGGAAGCACAGTGCTATTCACTTCTAAAAGCCAAGAAGACAAAGTCTACACCAATCAATACACTGCCTTCAATGGCAACAAACTTACTGCCCAAATAACAAGCTCTTTCAGGAAATTCCTTGGCCTTCAATTCATGACTTCAGTTGTACAAACAGTTTCTGCAGTGCTTAAAATAATGCATTTTATTGCAAGGTCGTAACAGAACCTGAACAGAGTAATTTGATTTCTCTTTATAATGTTAATGATATTTATATATTTAACAGTCAAATTTTCTTCAGGTCTTTCCTAAGTTTAAGGCTATCTGTTTTCACTTAAGGAACAGTCTTCTGCCAATATTTTTTGGTACATTTGCAACTGCTGAACAATGAAGTGAAAATATAACAGCTAACGTGGCTTAAGTCTAGAATAAACACACGATTAATAATATTTTGTTTAGGTTTAGCCATATTTTTCTTAACCTTTATGGAAATCTTGAATCATGGCTTATTAATGAATTTTCTTAGATTTCACAAGTTGCAGAAGTTGCCTTTTATCAAACTAACTCCAAATTTATTGCCGACAATCCTTTGCAATTTACACTCTAATGAGAAATAAAACATAATTCTAACAGGGGCTGCTCTTAGTACATTTTAGCTTAATCCACTACAACAGATTTTGTTTGGCTCTTGAGTATTGAGCTTCCTGTCTTGAACTGTTCAGCTATTCACATGCAAAAGACCACACTCAAAACTGATTTCTGTAAAGAATGCGAGGGGACCTCTTGTTCTACTTTTACCCTTTCAGGACTTGATTATTCTCATATGTTAGAAATTGCATGTAGAACTAGGCAAAAAAAAAAAAAAAACCCAAAAAAACCCCAAAAAACCAAACATGGCAGGGCTCTCACCACTGCCCAGGCAATTGGGCTGGTTAAACCAAAACTGATTTAAAAAACCCCAAGCCAAACCAATTGCCCCATTTATCTTTAAAGACTCTCAGGCTATTTTTGTGGAAGTAAGAAACAGCTTACAGGGTACAAAGAATAAGAAGCAGCAGCTTTACAGGACAAGTTATATATTCCCCATGCAAATTCCCTCAGGTAGTGCACATAAGAAAGCAATGCAGGAAAGGTAAGAGTACAGTCTCACACTGTCTCTATCCTCCCAGTTTTCATCTCTCAAGAGTATCTTATAATCATGTAATGACCCCCCACATTTCAGATTTTTTTGGTGCAATTTCAAGGGTAAATCTGAAAAACAACATATCAAACCAAGCTACTTTTATGTACTATGTTCGTTTTACTGCTTTTTCATTCTGCAGCATCGTTATTATTGGCCTCGTGATAACTGGCAACCTGCTTTGCAAAAGAGATGAGATGAATGCTTGCAGAAAGTCACATGAGCTGAAAACTGCCCCCCAGTTTTACATTTTTCCACATTGCCTTTCACAAAGAAAATGTCAAAATTATATGCCCTTGTAAGGTATTCTGTCGGTTAAACTGACTCCTACCTGACAGATTAGCTATATTTTTCCACAATGAGCAGCCAAAAGTAATGAAATTTTTAACAGCATCAGGTCCCAAGCTCAGTCCCTGCAGACAGTGTCACTGTAACATGGGGCTGTTCCCTTGGAAAGCACCGGAACAAAAGAAATCTCTCCCAGGTGAGGATAACATCCAGTATCTGATGGTTGTCCCACCAGTAACTTGTGTGTTATCAGAAGTGGAAGGCAGACATCTATACCATGACCAACATCTCCTATGGTTGTGAAAATACAGAATGAGTAACACTAACCAAAGTGTTCTGCCAGTGTCTTGTTTTACTTGAATTTAGTCTTTGTATTTTGATTAGTGACATAAAAAAAACATGGAGCACTTTGTCACAACGTGTCTGGGATTCCAAATAATCTAAGCTAAGTCTGCTTGCCTCCATTGCAAAGCTAATGCTGAATTTCATATGCTCATCTTTTCTGAAAAGTCACCCTGTCAAGCATGCCTTGGATCCAGGTAAGAGATAACAAATGCAGATTTACTTATTTTCCTGGACATCATCTATTTCAGACAAGTTCCTCTCAGTAGAAACTAAAAGAAGTAAGTCTCTGTCTAACTCCTGTGGGTAATCCTATGTGGATGTTCCAAGTGTCTTGCATCCAGCTCCCACAGCCCCCTCAGCACTGGGGTTTACAGGAGACAGTCAGCTCCCAGGGCAAGTAATGTCTTCTAATATAGCTTTGTAGCCCCAAGTGCAATGGTCGTAAATCTTAAAGTAGTGCTCTAATGGGACCCAGTATAAGAGAAAATAAAAGAAAAGAGAGAGGAAAAAAAAAGAAAAAAAAAGGGGGGTGTGTGTTGAAGGAATGCTCAGTATTATGTTACCAATATTAAATGTCAGAAGTCAATGACACTATAATTACTGAGTAATTATTGAAAAATAATTATTGAAAAAATAAATCATTTCAGTGACACGTTACTTTAATGGTTCTGAGAAGTCCTTGAAAACGTTATTGCAGATTATCGCTCTCTAGCAGACCTCCCCACACCCCACCCCTGACTCTCCTGCTGTCCCTGAGGAGGTGATGGTTTCACAATCCCCCTGCCTGGCCTAACTCCCTGCTGCTGTCAGGCAAGGCGGATGGTTCCACCTTTCTTTCCACAGCAACCTGCCTGTTCTCACCACTGTCTCTTCCCAGCAGAAGTGTTTGTGCGCTTGTGGGCAAGCTGGAACATGGACCTGATCCAAGTGAAAGCTAACCCAACCAAAAGCACGTCAGATGCACATAGCACACAAAGGGAACAGCAGCCCAAGCAGGGAGAGGCAATCATCCCTTTCTGCAGCAGCACCAATTTACGCCAAACGAATGTGATGACAACTTCAGACTGACTTGCCTCATCACAGACTCTTTCCAAATATTCCTCAAACAATTTTTTTTTGTATGACAAGTCTTTCCATTGCCTGTTCCCATATACTGATCCAGACATTGGGCTGAACATACACCATGGGAGCGATTTCTGAGATATACTGGAGAAAAGGAAAAGACTTCAACTGTGCAAAAACCTAAAAGCTATTTGCCACCATATCATTCCCCAACTGTGAGTCCATTACGCATCCAGCTGAAATGAAAAAGTTATGTAAAGAATAGAACTAATGAAGCTGGATTTTGTAAGGACATGCAGACCACTTCCTTCAACTTCCTACTGCAATAAACACTAGCTCCTTCTGTATCTTCTGAAATTCCCTCCTCTCTTCTTCATTCTCCTCTGCGTTCCATTTTCCTCCACATTTAGGCCCAGATCCCTTTTCACAGTTATAGCTGTTTCAACCATGACTGGAACCTCAGACAAATCTCTAAATATCACTGTATGTCACTGATTTTCAATAGCTACCATGTTCTGTGAAATTGAGGCCCATGCAAAGGCATCTCCAGTTGGGTTCTTCCAACAGCTAGTCACTTAGAAATAAATACCCATGTGAACATCTGACTCTTAGTATTGAGCCTGTACCTCCTACCCATCTCAGCTAGTAACTCCAGGAAACCTTCTAAGCATGGTCTGGGATTTGCACTCAAAGCCAGATTTCAGCTCTCATCCTGGCTGCACGTAGCCAACAGTGCAGATACGGCAGCAGGCAATTTCCAATCCATGTCAGGGAGGGAAAAGTTTAAGGCACAGATGAGGTGTTCAAGACATACCATGCCTGAATCCCCAGCCACGTACTGTCTCTGTGGTGGAGCAAGATCAAATGTCTATGCAGGACAGAAAAGTCCAACTGCAATCTTTGTTTTAAGAAGCTGACCTTGCATGGTCTTGAATCCAAGGGATATGTAAGATGACCGAGCACCCACTGCCCCTCCAGCAGGGCACATGTGCACTCCTCCAAAACATGCAGCTTACAGGTTTTGAATTTGGAGACACGAGGGCATGTAGACAAAGAAGGCTGTGGCTCGGCCATGCTGTAACACACGCCATAGCTACACACTGTCATGGAGGATGCTTGTCCTTTTCTCTGCCCTTGCTGAGCTTTTTGGTTACTTCTGAAGTGATACTAAATAACCAAACCCAGTAACTAAATATTAATGATAGATTCTTATTGACATATAGGTACAGAATTCTTATACTGGTTAGATAATAAAGTGATAAAAAAAAAAATAATTCACTGTTACATTTTAATGCATACTACTTAACATGCAATTTCAAGGGCAAACTTTTTAATGGAGCATTTAAGATGCTTTCTTAAGAAGTCTGTGTCTTTGATATTAAATTTATGACCAGTGATTGCTTGACAATTGTAATTAATATGCTGGGTGATTTTCTGACTTGCTCTTCCAAGAGACATTATTATTTGTAGTCTGTCAGTGTAAGACATAAATTATGAACCATGGCCACCTGTAATAGACTGAAATGAAACTTCAAAATTGACATTTATGAAGAAAAATGAAAAAGTCCTTTCCACCATGACAATGGGTATAGCACACAGTCTCCAACAGACTCAGAATAGAAGAAAGTTTAAGTTATGTATTCTGGAATACCTGCCTGCCTAAAACAATTATATATTAAAAAATAAATTACTCCTTAGTCGCAAGATCTCAAACTGGCCAATGTCATGCACAATCAAGGAGTTTTACACACTGTCATTTTTTTCTTGCACACTGAACACAAGTATGCAGTCATCTTTCAAAACAGTCACATGTATTAACGCATCAAGAAACATCTTTTAAAGCAACAAAAAAAATTACCTCCCTGAAACAGAGCATGAACTATTAATAAGAAAACCCCCATCCATATAAAAGGTTTCATTTAAAAAAAAAAAGAAGAGAATTCTACCTTGTTTTGTCTTTCCATTTGAAACCTATACTATAAGTTCAATTTTTCAATCTTGTATAACATGAAATTTCAAGCACAAATGAACCAAGGCAAACCCATAAGCTATTTGAGCTGGACACACACCAGTCATGTACCTTGATAATCTATATTTGAAAAGCATTGTGTGAAGACCATGCCCAAACTTTCACTAGATATTAATTTGCAAATTTGAAACAGTCAAACATTCTTTCAAAGCTGCTAACCATTATGTCTACAAAAAAAGATGTGTGCAGATGAACCTTCATGGGCTTTTACTCAATAATGCATATAAATAGAGAATATGATATATGTACTTTGCCAGGTAAAAAGCAAATAACTTTTATTAAAAAAAAGAAAAAAAGAAAGAAAGAGAAAAAAGAAAAAAGGCATCAAAACAAAACCCCAAATGAAATGCCTGAAGTGTCATGAATCTCTATTACTGGAAATGTCCTATGCTAAGCATCCCCATTTTCCACTAACTTCAAGTGGGAATCTAAGAGGAAGAAATTGCAGCTCCAGAGGTTACCTCTGCAGAGCACCCACGTGCAGGAAATGCTCTGGAGTCTGTGTCCCAAGTCCTGACACACATGCTGGAAACACAGTTGAGAGAAACAGAAGCAACTAAACTAAGACTATACTATCAGGCACTCATAGGTATCCTATAAAGCAGAGAGTGAGGTTTTCCACCCTAATAGGCTCAGCAGGTGAGCTGTGTGGATCTGCAGGCGTTTCAGTCTTAAGCTTGAAGTATAGATCTCCTTAATCACTATGTGCACCTTAGGTGCAATGTAATAGTGTGATGTTTTTAAATTTCCAAGATAAAAATCTTTAACACAGATTGGAGAAAACCAACAGTTTTAGTCAGGCCTAGGCAATCCAGAATATCTTCAATTTATACAAATACTGAAAATCTGATAGCTTAAAAAAGCTTAAACCACAAACCTAAACTGAGAAGATCAAAGTGAAAACTAAACCAAATTTTGTCCTTTCCCATGCTTCAGCCTAAAATAAGTGAAAACACCAGTTTAGCTTCAAGTTTTGTGCCAATTTTTTTGTTTGCTCCTCTAAGAATAACCAACTTCAATACTTCCAAGTTTTAAATTAATCAAAACATTTTGACGATTTTAGTTTGGAAAATATGAGGCATACACAGTTCCAGGGAATAACCTTCCAGGGCTTTTTTGGTTGATCAACCAACTTTGCCTCAGGCATTTCTGTCAGAGTTTGGAGTAAAGGAGTCTGGTTTAAGACTGCTATCCCTCCCTGTCTATACATTACTCTTTCCCTCAGTCCTTGTGTAACCCACAGCACATAGGTACAAAGCAAAAATATCCACCTCGATGGGAGTTCTGGGCTGACCGCAGACTGAAGCGACAGCATCTCTCCTCTTAATTCCTGTTGTACTGTTCCTTTCTAGCCCACAGTCTTGGGGTTATGTTAGTTGCCCAGGTTGTAGAGACTAAAATAGGAGCGATAAAACCCCTGAAGTTGCAGATGCCAAAAGAATTACTATAAATACAGGGGCAGTAAAGCTCTAACCAAGTGGTCTCAGATTAACAAATATGTCTGCAACTTACTACTACTGATAGCATTATTGGTACTGTAACTATATAATTATTTTCCCCTGCTTTTAAAAGGTTTAGCCTTTGAATTAGTATAGTCCATGCGCTGAGCCTACAAAAACATGTCTGTCCAGATTAAGGATTTTTTTTTGCACACTTGTGGACAAGATGTTGGCTTCATTTTACAACCAACATCTTGTCCACATCAGGGGAACGTTCTCACACAGACATGCATACCATGTGGGCTACCTGCTGAGTTTTGGCAAGCTTGGTAGGCTGCAGAACATAAAGGGTAGGCAGTTGTAGTGGAAAAAACCTTCATGGGATTTTTTTTTATGTTGTGAAAAAAAAAAGAAAAAGGGGAAAAAAAAAAGCAAACTTTCCCAATGAACCACACTGTGAGCTGGCATAAGGAAGATAAGGGCAGGAAATTGGATGTAAAACTTATGCATAGGTCCTTTAACAGAGGAGGCACTCTGCAAGTTGCCAATGTGACATACACATTTCTTTTCTAAAATTCAGCCACTTTTTTTCCTTTTAATTAGCCATATGGAAAGTTGAAAGACTTGTGAATTTACAGCATCAATCCCACATGTTGAGCTTAATTTCTGAGAGGTTTTACTCAATCTTGTGTCTTTAATTTATTTTTATAATCACATTTATACACCGTTAGACAAAATAACACACGTAGAACAAGATACGCTTTATGCTATGCGCATAGTTCAGTATTACTTAGTTCTTATATGAAGGTGCTAAACTGTTTCAAATTAGGAAATGAAGTGCACCCTACAAGTGGTTACATTTTAGTGTTCCACCTTGGTAAATTTTACAAATATTGGCCTAGCCAACTATTCTTAGTTTCCTAATATGAACTAGAAAGCAAAGCAGAATAAAAATGATTGAAGCTCTAAAGTCAGCAAGGGCTGAAAGCAAAAAATGCAACAGCACCATCTAAGGCCCATCAAAGGACAGTGCAAAAAGTCACCCAAGATGTTACAGATTCCTTATTCATATTTATACAGCTGTAACATGCATTATAAAATTGTAGCATGGTATTTCTTTGTGGCTCGAGTGTTGCCTAAGCAAATCCTGATGCATATTTATTCACATTTAGACTTCCATACAGCTCATACTACAGTATGAATCAAAGGGCGTGGGTTTAGCTGCTAAATAAATTTAAACTCCTGATTTTTCCACTCTGAAATTGATACTGTATTTCAAACACACCATGGGCAAGAATACTTTTTTAAAGCCTTTTAAACTGTTGTGACAAATCATCTATCCTAGTCACCGCTGGTGAAGTTTCAGAGCATACAAGTGCTCCCAGATGCAGATTTTCTCAAGTAACTGAAGTATCAAAGTCACTACAACTTTTGAAATGAAGCACTTTTTTTCCAGTTTCCAGCCTCAGTAGAGCCATGAAAAAAATGTATAAACATTTCTTCTGCTAGCTACATGATTCTTTATTTTGGGTAGTTCCCTTCTCTGATTATTTGCTCTTCATGTAACTAAACTGTTCTGTTCTAGCCCGGTTAGCCTCTAAAGGACATCTAACCTTCCCCTGCACATCACCCTTAACTATACCTTTTCACGCTACACCCCACCCCAAATGAGTCCTAGTGCTCACTGCAACAGCACTGGTCTCACCTTTCTTGCACTGCAAATAACTTTTCCAACAGTTCACTTTGGGGTTTTTTTTATGACTTAGGCATTTACATCAATACAATGCTATATTGTGGGATGACTGGATAGTGTTCAGTAATACAATTAAAGTCTGTTCCTAGTGAGGAACACAAGCATGCTCCACTTGCTTTATATTTTATTCTCCTATTATTTTATAAGGAATTAATTTTTCGTAACATATGGTAACATGTAAGTTTAAGACTTCATGAATTAATCAGTGCAAGACCACAACAGAGGACAGAAAAAATGTTATCTAAAATGTCTTTAAATTACCATGACACTACCAAAACCAAGCAACCTTTCTGACAAATATGCATGTAAATAATGGAACTGTTTTCAGAGAATTCTGCTAATGTAAGAGTTGTGCAATTAATAGATAATCACAGCAAAAAGGGAGGTTTGATACCACATCTTCTGCCAATATTTGAACAGAAGAGGTTATGTGTGTCACTCGGCTTGTCAGCTGCAAAACTTCATGCTGTCAGAAACAGCTCTTGCAGAGAATCATAGAATGGTTTGGGTTGGAAGCAACCTTAAAGATCGTCCAGTTCCAACTCCCCTGCCAGGCAGGGACATCTGGAAGATGGCTTTGTGCAGAAAGCAAAGTCACTGATGGCATCTGTCCACACCACTGCTAAGGCAGGTGCACCTAACACACTGCCACACAAATTACACACCACTGGGAAGAGATGACAGCTCTAGGAGCTGTGTAAATGGGGAGAGAGAATTCCTTAAAAATATGCTCAAGAGACAAATGCTTAGATTGAGCAAGACTGACCTAATATGCTCTCTTCATTGCCCAGACACTCAGCATTCCTCTCTGCCTGCCCCCTGTATCCTGACCTAACAGATAGACACCTAGGAAACAGCAGGCCAGAGGTTCTGCAGGGCACAGAGCCCAGGCTTCTAGAGAGCAGCCTCCCTTCTTTTTTCTATTTTATTCCAGGAACAACTCCAGCCACAGTCCCTTGTGCTTAGACTATAAAAGGAACTATCTGAAACCAAATTCCTAAATAATGCCCCCTGAGCAGATGTGATTCCCAACCTGCCTGCAAATGCAGCTCTTTTACTGTGCAGAATTCAAGCTCACGCCTTCTCAGGATTTATTTATGTTATTAACACAAAATTAACAATACATTAACAATGTTGATTTGAGAACTCTACCACAGACTTGAGCAGGGTAGACTTGGGTCCATAAAAGCTGTGTTGTCGGTTAGTGGCACTCGGCACTCATGGCCTTATGACAACAGTAACAAACTATTTATATGCTGTGGTCAACATAGTTCTCTGCTCTCCCTGTGGGCCTCAGTATTAGCTTTTATATTCTGTGGCCCAATCAGCAGAGTCTCATACACAGTGTGTTGATCCCACAAGCAAAAGGCTAAATGCTGTGCTACAGTAATACACACTTCTGCTCCCTGTTTCTGAAGTGGGGCAGCAGTCGCTTCAACACCTAGGAAATACTAAAACTGTTGTTGTTGTTAGTATTATGATGGGAATGTCTTATAACTAACACAAAAGGGTTTTTTATGGGTTACAGTCAGGTATTTCAAAAGATTAAAGACTAAAGCTTTATATAGGTATAGCAGAAGAGTCAGTGGCACAATAATCAATTATTTCAAGTGCCTGCTGTGGGAGATTTGAGTGCTTTATTCCCCACAAACAGGATACTTCCTTATTGATGCATCTACCAAATTCATCATTTTCATAACTTCAAGGGGAAACAATTTCTAACTATGCTTTAAAGTCAATACTGAGGAATTTTGCAATTCCTGATCCCAAAGCTGTGTTCTCACACAATAGCACAAACATGTCCCGTGCTTTCCTAAGACAAAGGCAGAGTATCCCTTGAAATAACACAGTCACACATACCCATTGAGAAGACAATCTATGCTCAAGGGTTACTGTACTTTTAATAATTGAAAATTATCTACTTTCTGGAGTGGAACTAAGATAATACTTCAGCATATTTTACATTTCCTATAGTTACCCTTAAAATGTATATATTCCTATGATGTTAACATAGTACTTTTTAATGTAGCATTCAGCCATGCTTCATTGTCTCAATTTTACTGAAGGAATTTCACCGTAATTACTGCTCTCCTTAAGCAGATGATTATTTGAGTCCTACCATTATAATAAAGGTTCATAAACTCTGTTTCCAGAACCTAAATAATGCAATAACCACAACCTCCAACAGAAAAGAGGAAATATCAGTCACTCTACATGAAATATTCAATGCCACAAAGCAAATCAAAAAGACTCTGAAGTGCAAGGCTGCTAATCTCAAAAGACATTTTTTCAGCTGAGTAGAGTTGACAGTATTCAGTTGTACACACTTCAGTGATAGCAAACTACATATTTAAAGAGACAAATAGTAAGTTGTTATATCAGAAAAGGAAATCAGTATTACAAACAGCATACATCATTGAAACACAGCTGCTTGTAGCAGCTTTGTATTACCGAAGAGGTAGGAGATGCCTAACTGGGAAACCATATTCAGCATCTCTTCAAATGTCTTTTTGAATACCTCTATTAATTATTCATCTTTGCACTAGGTTTTTTTTCCAAGAGAACACACTATGTTCATAAGTGCTATGTTCCCATTTGATTTTGTACCCTTAAAAAGCTATAGGTGAACATGGATGCACTAAATCCTTAACATACCCGTTTGTAAATGGCTTTCAAAAACATTTTTCAAAGTTGCATATTTTAATAAATGGGTTTCTTTAATTAAATGAAAGTGCCATAAACTGCCCATGTGTGAATCAAAAACAAGAGCTGTGTTAAATTAAAAGTACAGTATCATGCTAATGCAAACAAATTAGGTCTGTCTTCAGGACCGAATATTTCTCTCTTTAACATGTCAAATTATTTTGGTGGCAATAGGAATGGAACAGTCAAGCTAAATCAGTTTTTCAAAATTAATATTTCTTTGCAATCAATTAGGAAAGAAATTTAATGTGTAAACAGATAGGGAATACAAGCACTCCTGCACAGCATTATCTTCTTTCATAAATAAGCTCATTTTAGAGACATGATCTTTTTGCCAATATTACATGAAATTAGCATGGTAAAGATCGAAATAAAATGTTTCTTAAGTACTACTTGGCCTAATTTTTTTGCAAGGCCGCACTTAATCTTTATTCTTCCATAATCAGTATTTATTGTGTGACCCTGACAGCTTGCTACTGCTGTGATAAATTATCTGACTCAAGTCAGATTAAAAATGCAACCCTGAATCCTAATTATCTCAGCAGATCTGCTTAGTAATAGCATTTCTTGTCAATTCTGGAATCACAGCATGAGCGTCAATGGCAGCAAACGCCTGGGCCTCTCTCTGAAGCAGGTTCCCCAGAATGCTTTCTTATCTGCCATATGTAAATCTCAGATGCTCTGTACCCTTGGTGACCTTTTATTAGCAAACTGACAAAATGATAAAGCTAGTCATGGCAAAACTCCCACTACTAGACAATTATCCACTACAGTTCCAGTCCATGGGAGATCAACAAGACATTGTTAATTGTGATGCATTTTATTGACTTCCCCTGCTAATGGACCCTACAGGTCATCAGAACTAGGAGGGTTAGACATTTATTTCACATCAGAATGAAATAACAATGTAATTTTGACCCACAGGAGGACAAGTTTTCATCCTTTGTTTTTCCTCTTCAGTATGATCCCCATAATTTGTTTTTTAAAAAGACTCGTGAGATAATTTATATACTTTATACACTTACATATAAAAACCACAAGTGTTGGGAAAAAATTACCTGCTTCGAGAACTCAAAAACCTGAGATACTCTCCACCAAAGAGCATCTATCAGATCAAAACCACACAAGTCCCTCCTCCTCGCCATACTGTAAAGCTTAATTACAACTGAAACTCTCCAGGTAAGAACTGGATTCAGAGTCCAGGACATCTGTTTTTCACAACTTATCGAGGCAAACCAAAGGTAAGTACCAAATGCACAATAACCCTTTCACCCACAAAGATTATCTGACAGAATTAGGATTCTGTAAAATGCTTCTGCCTGTTCATACAGGTGCTCCGTAGATAAATACAGCTCAGTCTCCAGAACCATCCTGAAACACACATCTTGCAGTGCCTCCATTAAAATATTATACACACATAAAGCTAACAAGTAGAGAGAGAAACAAGTTGAAAACTGTTCAGTACAGTTCAGTCTTCCTGCTCCCTCACAGACTTCCATGGACACCTACACCAGAATATCATCTAAGAAGTTTCCAACACACCCCCAGATGTTACACTAGAGATTTAAAATTGGAAAAGTCTGCCTGATTTTGGCACTAGTCACTCCATTCCAGCTACCTTCTGGCTGGCTGCAGTTGATAAAAGCATCAGGCTCTGCAGGATGCACTATCAGTCAAAAACCTGTCATTTAAAAATCTGATGCACATTTTCTTTGTAATACAGTTCATTTCTGAAAGTACAACTTGGCCACTACAATTACTTGAGATCTTCTCAATTGCACGCAATGAGACATTTTGAGAGTGCACGCTGAGCTACAAGTCTCAGTCTTGTTACCAAGGATATAGCTGTTTAAACAGTACAAGAAAAAAAACACAAGCTATGATGATGTGCTGCAATTTGGGAAGATACTCTTATGTGACTAACAACCGGCACTCCCATGTCATCAGCCCCTGCAGAAGAGGTGTATGCACCATGGGGAAGAAAAAAATAAGAGGAAAAAACCCAGTTTGATCAATTCCCCATGTGCATTTGCTACTCTGAAGAGGATAAAATTCTCTATCTTCTTGAAAAGGTGAAAGATTGAATAATTCTTTGGACTGATTTCAAAATGAATGATAAAGAGATAAACTATGATTTATTTCCTTACCATAAACAGAAGCAATCAAGAAAATAAGAAAGCTTACAGGGCAAATAGGAAACCATGAAGCACATGAGAAAAAAAGATAGCCAAAAGGTGGACAGTTAATACTTTGACTAAGATGTGGGTTTAAGAAAATCCCCTGATGTACAAAGAAAGCCTTTTGTTACATTTTTGTTCACAGCCGTATCTGTGATAATCACCGTGTCCAGGGTCATTCTCATTAATGCAACTGTGTTCTCTGTCTGGGTTGTTCTTTCATTGTTCCATTCTGAGCCTCTGAAACACTTCACAGAATTGTCACAGTTGGAAAAGACCTCTAAGATCACCAATTGTCAACAACAACAACAAAACAACAAAAAAACCCCCACACCCAAACAAACAAAACCAACAAAAAACCCCACCTCACTATCCCACTAGATCATGTCCTGAAATGCCTCATCTACACATTTTCTGAATACCTTCAGGGATGGTGACTCCATCACCTCCCTTGGCAGCTCATTCCAGCACCTGACTGCTCTTTCAGTAAATAAATCCTTCCTAATATCTAATCTAAACATCCCCTGGTGCAACTTCATGCCATTTCCTCTAGTCCTGTCATTATTTATTTGAGAGAAGAGGCTGCACCCACCACACTACAACCTCATTTCAGGTAGTTCTAGAGAGCAATTAAGGTCTCCCCTCAGCCTCCTCCAAACAATCCCAGTTCCCTCAGTCTCTCCTCAGGTCTTGTTCTCCAGACTCTTCACCAGCTTGCTTGCCCTTCTCTGAACTCACTCCAGCAACTCAATGTCTTTCTTGTGGTGAGGGGCCCAGAACTGAGTGCAGTACTTGAGGTGTGGCCTCACCAGTGCTGAGTACAGGGCCACCTATACAGGCCAGGATGCTGTTGGCCACCTGGGCACACTGCTGGCTCATATTCAGCCGGGTGTCAACCAGCACCCCCAGGTCCTTTTCCATGGGGCAGCTTTCCAGCCACTCTTCCCCAAGCCTGTAGCGTTGCATGGGGTTGTTGTGACCAAAATGCAGGACCAGCACTTGGCGTTGTTAAACTTACAGAACCAACAACTGCAGGATTAAAGGCCAGAATGGTCTGACAACCAATATTCATACCCATGAAGCAAAACTAAAATATTGCCCAATCTTGCACACTATTTTATAGATTAAGTTTCTCACTCAGTTAAATGATTCCAAATGCTGAGAAAAGAGTCTATCTCACTATATACAAAAATCTTGTGAAGATTGTGTCAGTTCATAAATCAAGAAGATGGAACAGATTCAAATGTCTATATCAAGTTGCATAACATTCTCCAATAACTGAAACAGTCCCACAGCAGAGAGGAATATTTGGTTCAGACGCAAGGAGATTGCAATCCCAGCTGCAAATGAAGTAATTCCAAAAACTTTGGAGGGGGGGAAGCTTTGAGAGAAGATATTTCAGCACAGCATTATTTCTTCTTTCATAAGTGAGTTCAGTGTATCGACCTAATCTTTGTGCCAATAGTATGTCAAATTAGTATAGCAAATATTGAAATCAAGATGTCTCACAGTCTACATGGCCTGATTTTCTTTCAGGCTGCATTTAACCTTTAGCAACCATCCTAAGAAAAATGAAGAAAATGTTCTTGATTGCTCTTTAGTGGTTGTCTAATTGCCTCCTTTGCTGAACTACTAGGTGTTTTCTGTAGCTTTAGAAGCGTGCAAGCACAACCATCACACTTGAAACAGATGAAGCTGAATACAGACCAGAACATTCAAACCATTTTGCCTTCTGATTTCAAACCAGGATTTCTCTTTTTAATTTGGAAGCTGAACTTGTTACTGTGGCAATACTATAGAAATTACATATACTTCAATATAGCTGAACCAAGAATATTAGACCATATAAAACCATTCAATATGAAAGAAATAGGAAAGTCACGTGACTAGGCATCTTTCGCATTCTTATTAAAAGCATATCAATCTGGAAGGTTGGCATCAAAGGTCAGACTAAACATACTATGCTGTTCCCTATTCACACACAGCAAACAGAAGAATTTGTGCAGCAAACTGTAGCATAACTGTGTTATTTAAAATACTTCTACTGTCAGGATGGGCTGAAATCAGGTTTCAATTTGTACTCTTTAATATGAGATTACTGTAACCATGTTTGGCATCCAGAAGTGCAGATCTGTCCAGAAAATGCCATGCTGTTCCCCTCGCTGCTTGATTTATTTTTCATATACAGTATACTGCATACATCCAACATGGTTTGTATTTCGCATAATGCATCTCAGGCAATAAAATCCACAGTATCAGCTCTGCAGGATGGGTTCTTCATTTAGACTTCAACCCTATTAGCACAGCCCCACTGACTTTCTAATATTGCATCTGTACTCTAACATGAGAAGCAGAGAAAGGGAGGAGGATTCCTCAGATGCAGAAGGGGAAACGAAAAGAGCCAATACTGAAGGAAGGCAGTCCTTTCTGGTTTACTGCTTCCTTTTCCCTCAGTAGCACAGCACATATATAAAAGTTTGCCTTTGACCCAACTCCTCCCATGCTGCTGTAAGACCACACACCCTCGCCTGTAGACCTGCTGTTACAGAATTAGACTTTTGCCAAGGGATGGAGTGGCTACATACAAAAAAACCCCAACAAGCAACCAACCAAAGAAAAACAAACCAAAACAAAAAAAACCCACAATAAACCAAGCAACAACAAAAACCAAACAACAAAAACCAAACCAAACTAAACCAAACCAAAAAAGCAAACCCAAAACCAAGCAAAAATATTTCTGAGTTTCTT
Organism: Megaceryle maxima; assembly: GCA_024605025.1. NCBI lineage: Eukaryota > Metazoa > Chordata > Aves > Coraciiformes > Cerylidae > Megaceryle > Megaceryle maxima. The sequence continues at coordinate 21,718 of JANHGN010018531.1, forward strand.
AAATTCACATGCTTGGGAGAATATAGGGCCCTTAATCTTTCACGTGTTTCTTAAACTATTAGCAATATACTTATTAAAATACTTAGTGGTTGTATCTGTAATTGAGATAAACTTCATTACAGACATAGCTGACTAGGTTATGTGAGCTGTTCTTACAGTAAACTCTCAGAGGCACTCTACCCAAAGAAAAATTCCTCACGTGAACTTGGGTGAGTCGGCAACTGCATATTTGCTGACTGATGCTCCAGCTTTGGGTGTTTAACAGTCAGCCACATAGGACAGACAACTCACTGTCTGAGCTCCCTCTTTTATATTTGTGAAGTACAGATCTGCTACTACAGATCACTGCAGTGAGTAAGGTCTTAGGAAACACTACCTCCTAGCAAAGAACTGGTGATGGAAGAGAAGCATCTTAGCCCTTTGCAAGTGACAACATTCTCCTCCTTTCAAAGAAAGTAAGACAGCCCTGCAGAAGCAATCTCCAGCTCTCACACCAAGTCTTTATGGCTGCTAAGTACAGGACACCATCTTGAAAATGACAGGAGAGCATGGAATTTCTCCCACTGACTGCTTATATAGCCACAGCTTTCCTTTCGCAATCCTTTGCTCTCTGAAGCATTTCCCTGGAGATCTGGAAAAAGCCACATCTGGTGGATTCCCTCTACAGCAGCGCCAGACTTTGGATACTTTTAATAAATCTCTGCCAAGCACTTTGACACAGTCCCAACTTTGGCTTCCACAAAAGGGCACACTTCTAAAAGACACTGCTACTCCCCAAACCCAGCAGGTTTCTCAGGTGGCAAAAACCACTGCGAAGTCTTGTATCAGGGACAGAATAATTCTACCCTATAACCCTTTCCTGAGGTACAGGCTGTGGGCTAACTGGACAAACAGCAGCTCTTCAGAAAAGCACCTGTGAATTCTGGTGGTCAAAGAGAAGGAAATGAGCCAGCAGCACATCATGGCAGCAGCAAAGGCTAGTTGTGGCCTGTGTCACGTTTAGTACGATGGCAGCCAGCAGACCGAGTGAAGCCATTGCTCTCCCCTGTGTAGTGCTCATAAGGACAGATCTGGAAGAGTACATCCACTCCTACAACCCCAGCAAACTGGGAAAGTGATAAATGGGAGTCAATTCGTCAGGAAAGCACCAAGATGGTTTGAGGCTGGACCATACAAAATGAGAAAAAGTTGCACAAACTGGCTGGGTTTGTGTAGCTAGGAGGTTGAACCAGGCTCTTCTCAGAGGTGTGTGCACAAAGTCAATGGACAGAAGTTTTAGTACAGAAAAAAAAACATTTTATATAAAGAGGTTTCACCTTTGCACTGGAAAAGGCTGTCCAAAGCAACAGGATCCTGATAAACTTCCTCTAACTTTGAGGTTAACTCTACTTGTGGTCAGGGGGTGGACTACAAAGCCTCTTGGGATCCTTTCCAACATAAATAATTGTGTCTAAAAGAGGACAGATACCCCTCCTTCCCTAGAGGAAAAAAGAGATGGTCTTAGCATCTCCCTCCCAATAACAAGATTTATTTAGATATTCAGTGCTGGATCTCATCTTAAAATCAAGCTATTAAAACTCAAATGCCTGAAACACAGATATATGATTAAAGAATAGTCCTAGAAAAACTACTTTAAAACTTCTACTGTATTCTTCAATATGTCAAAAGCCCCAGCTTCCTGCTAAGGTCTGGGTAATAGGATTACCCAGGCTCTATCAATTACTCTATCAAAACAGAAAGTTAAGTACTTTAAGATTCCCATATGGAAGGCAAAAGAGTTTAGCCCACTCTGCTACATGTAAAATGTTACCTAGTGAGAGACTAGTGTACATTATTTTCTTAGCACTGTACTTCTCTGCGGTTTCATTATGTGACATTTTCATTCATTCCAATATAACACAGGTTTCGGAGTATTCAGAGTGGTAACACACAGACACATTAATCACCAGCCTAATACATGTCCTGTATAGTAGCTTTATTATCTTTTCAAAGCAGAGCTGTAAAAATAGAGAAACTGTGATCTTTTATGCTATCCTTTAATAAAGTTATTTTTAAAATGCTATAAAAATGGTTTAAGGTTTTTTTTTTTTTCCAAGCTACAGCTTAATGCAACTAACTCTTGTACATCCAAAACAGTAAAGTCTGAATAAGTAGTTTTAAAAGTCCCCGTGGACTTGTAATCTAGCAAGAGTGAAGAACTCTAACCACTAGAGACAGCAATGGGAAGGAATCCTGAGTTTCAAGTTACAAACATGCCTGTTCTTTTGTCATTCTGGCGAGACACTGCCTTGCACATTACTCTCACTTCTCTGATAAATTTTAAATGTCTATTCCTGTATGCCAATATTTACATATTTAGGGCAAGCATGGGTTGCAGGTTTTTTCTCCCTCTTTCTCCTTCAGGCTCAGTATCAACCTAACTCCTCATCCACTTAAATTAATGAACATTCTATGCTCACCAAGACTGTGTCAATGTAACACAGCCTCAGTAGACCTGTGTCCTCTCTGATGCAAGGCATGAAGTAGGCCAGCCATCAAGGACAATCATCTTGTCACCTGTCAAGAAAAGTAGTGGGGACATAAACGACAGAGCACCTTGCACTTCACAGAGGGAATGTGCTTCCAGCAACACAGGTTGATGCTGTTCCCTCTCTGCTCCTTCTGCTGCATGAGGATACATCCACACATTTATAGCTTTCAAAAAAAGATCACTTTCAAAGATAGATCTGAAATCTCAATTCAATTTGGAACAAAGCCAGAGAGTTACAAAACTCCATGCTTATGAGAAGAACAGCAATTGACAGCAGCAGGCTTCACACCTGGTCTGGTCATTACATGCCCCTGTTTGTCCTAGTCTGCTCAGATGGTGGCAACACACATTATTAGAAGAGAAATTAGTGTGCTTGAGTTATGTTCAAATTTCACACCTACGCCTTGGGCAAGCTAGCACTTCTGGACAGAAATCTGCCACAACTGTGTAATTCCTCTGATGGGAGACACCGCTGAGATATTTGCATGAACTCCAGTCAGGCTTGAAGAAAAAGTTTTTCTAACTAAATAGAGATGATTCATTGGTATAAAACCAGTATTATTGCAACAGACTTTTACCAGTCCAGTCAGAAAACTGTCCCTCAGCTCCATGTGAAACAACCAAGCACTCCCAGTGTCACGGGGTAGGGCTCTGGCCAGCACACTGGTGGGCTCTGTGTGGCCACTAACCCAAAGCAGGAGATGCTTCTGCCATTTTCTGATGATTCTCAATCTTTCTCAAGTTTTTCCCCCAATAAAAACTAAAATTAGAAACAGGTTAAAACTAGCATCTCATCAAGGATAATTTAAAATCCATCATTTTATGGGCCTCTCTCTATATATTCAGAAAGTTCACTTTGGGCTCAAGAAGTTTCCTTCCAGAAGGTTCAACAAGAAACTAGAGGTATTTTTAATAAATTTTTATTTGGGCAAACCAGTGTTTTCATAAGACATGGATATACGTGAAAAATATTTATGACCTTTCTCAGGGAAGACAAGGACACACATTACTCTGAAGCCCTTACACCTCTGACAAGGCCCTTGGTTTGAATTAACCACTCCAAAGTATTGAGACAGATGTGATGAGCACCCTACCATAGCCTGCAACCAAACCTTTTTAGAGGATGGCCAAATGGAGACAGTGACTGTCTTCTTCAGGTACTCCACTGTACAAATTGAGTGTCTCCCTGAAATCATGATGGAGCCAAGGCTGTAGGGCATACTGGAAGACAGCACTTTTCATGTTCATAACAGTTGTGAGGCAGATCCCTCATCCTCTCTATCTCCCCTCCTCATTTTTTCATTCCTTTCTTTTCTTAAAAATCAGAGCTATGCTGGTCTTTCAAAAATTAAAACAATTTATCAAAACAAGGACAAAATTTAACTCATACTTTATTGAACCCTTTAATTGGGGAAAAAAGAAGATTAATTCATTCACTTTTATTTTTACATCTGGTAAAAAATGTGGAATTCAGGTATTTTGTGCCAAGCTTTGACTAGAAATGCATTCTGACATCCAAGTAATAGATGACTAGGGAAATGGAGTGGCTTAAAATGCAAATGTAGGGATATTGATTATTATTGTGATTGGGACATTTACAAGAATAGCATGGCACTATTTTAGAACCAGTAATATCTAATCTTTGAAAACTACCGTAACAAAAATAGAAATAGAAAAAAAACAAGCATTAAAAAGTGAATTCTTATGTTTTAGTTTGTTTTGTTTGAAAATTTATTTGAAGTCTGGAAATGCCTGCTGCACCTATTCAGTATTTTATAACTTAATTTGTTCAACAAGAACAGCAGTATTTTAACAAGGTGAAACAATTTCACGACTAAAGCGCTGCCTGCTTCATCAGTACTAAAGGGCTAACAGAAAATATCTAATCTTTGTAAGGCAGAGACTCATAATTTAACTGCCAAGAACAAATGAAAAGTGTAATTCTTTTTTTGCTGCTTTAGTGGTAGCGTGTGGTGATAGCAAAGTATTAGCATAAGCCAGAATTTGCTCCCGCTTTTCTTTCTAGGCATGTAACAAATATCTGATGGCTATGCAAATTTCACCCAAAGTAAAGCTGTCCCAGCTGGCAAGCCATACATTAAAAGGTAAATTACACAAAGCTGAGGCCATCTGCACTAAAATGTTCTCCTGTCAGTAGGATTTAAAGCTCACTAGTTCCACAGAACTAAGGGCAATATATTGAGGACAATGATATTTTCAGGTGTGGGCTTTATACCAATCACCATTTAATTAAAGAAATTAAAAGAGATGAATGGACTACAAACTAATTTTGATATTTTCTTGGAATATAATTTTTGAAGCTTACATAGCCTAATTTTACTTGTATTGTATACATACCATACCTTCAAGTTCATAAATGCCCATTTTCTGACAAATGGCAAGTTCAGGAAGCCAAAAGATCTAAGCTATTACATGAATACCAAGCACAAAGAATTTGAAAGAAGTGTCCCAGTATATACATTTTGATATAGCTGCATGTTTCTGGGCAGGCTTTTACCCAGAATCAGCCCTTGACAGAGCACATAGACAATTCTGTTTCTTGTTTAAACCGACTACCAAAGTGGGAGAAATGTGTAGGCAAATGAACAGTTGAGGGCAGAAAAACTAACCAAACCTTTATAAACCACAGCAGAGTTTCCACTTATGTTAGTGAAAATTTCTGCATTTAATCCACATTTAATTGCCCATCTTGTCCAGTCTTGAAAAACTAATATCTATGCTACGTATTATGGAATTTAAAGTAACATCTGTTTGGTTGAAATTAAATTAACATACTTCTATTTGATTAGCTTATTAACTGTAATTCTCAATATGCTGCAGAAATGGACACCAACCAGAGAGATGCAGTTGACAACACCACCTGTCTGATGTAAAGTACTTTTTATCATAGACATGGAGGGATCTGTCAACAGTCAGCCAAAGCATCAGCATTAGGAAGTGACACAGGGGCAGAAAAATTACTTGCCTCAGATTGTGAAGCAGGTAATTGATGGGATGGGGAATAGAACCTGTGTATCTTGACTCATAGCTTCATACTTTTGCTAATGGCTTTCCCAAAAATCAAATAATGCAAGGAAAGAGCAGTGTGTAACTTTTGCTACATTAACAGAGGTAGTATTATGAGGAGAAGTATATTTAGGCATTTGTCTTGCTACTGGGAATACTGATTATACTTGTCTTCTGATTTCCATAGAAAACCTTTCCCATTTCATCCCCACATGAGATAAACAGAAGAATCTGAGGTGCATGTTCATCTTAACTTGGCTACTCTCAGTAATTTTTTTCTTAGTGACTGCAACAGTCTTCACCAGAAGAGGTACCATAGAAGGGGTTTAATGCAAAACACTTCCCTTCCTCTGCAGCTCATCTAGCAATGTTTGAAAAATACATATTCTTAGTTTAGAAGTTATAATGCATGAAAAGGGGGAAAAACCAAATATGGTCTCCTTGCAGACCCTACTCTCTTCTGCTTTCACTTTTCTTTCCTGTCTGGTGAGATCCTATGGTCTTTCTCACAGCAATGACTCTTTTGATATCCTGTCACCACCTCTTAACCTACATGACGCTTCTTAAATCAGACAGCATCTCACCAAATCACATCTCAGTCATCAGCTCCGTCCCTATTGTTTCAGTCCACTGAGAACTAGAAATGTTCTGAATTTATTGAAGGAAAAAACCACCACAGAGGCACAGTCTGAGTTGTATCAATGTTATTTTCACAGAAAATCAAGAGGGGAATAAAGAGCATACAAATAAGCCATTAGGCAGCAGGAGCTACAAGGATAACAGTGGCCAGTTCTTACAACTCTGAGCCACTTTGGCTGAATTTGTCCTCGGGGACTATGTGGTTTTGTTCTCCTCAAAGCTGTATCAGACATGTTCATGAAAATGCTACTTTCTGTGAACTGTTGCTCTCATGTAAAAGTCTTGTTAGGATGCCCCTCTCTCCATATGTACAGTTTTTATGCTTGATACCCAAAAGTAAACATTAATGTAATTATCTAACCAACTTCTGTCACTTGAAATACTGTGGACTAGCTGTTGAAAGTTAGCAGAAAGCTTTTGCCTGCAAATGAAATAAGCACATAGACCCATCTGAATACCCTCTGTTCAAGACTGACAAAATTCATCCCTTTAGATATAGCTCTGTCATGCCTACCATGGGATCCCCAGTCCCAGTTTTAGCTCCACAGACTTTGCCTGCAGCACACCATATCTTCGGGAAGACGGGTGCCAAAGACACATAACATGAAGATTTCATTTTGCAGATTTCTTAGAATAAGAATAATCACCCAGATATCCAATTTTGTCCTAGAATTGTTCCTACCTTACACCGTTCTTTAACCCTTTGCTGGTCTGAAGCCAGCATTACAGCAAGGCATTTAATTTCTCATAGATGCTTAGTGAATTCCCCAAGGACTAACCAGTAGTTCTGGGAAGTACTACAAGAAATGTTTGGAGTGCCAAACAGAAGGCCATAGAGAGTTTTCCATTAGATGATACGGACAGAAAGAAAATTGCTTATGACCAGCAAAAATAATGGAAACCTGCTTTCTCTAAGCTCCTACGTGCCAAGGCTACTCCAGGGCTGCATTGCCAGATGGCATTTAGCAGCTGAGTCCTTTCTCTCGGATCCCACATCATTCATTTGGGTGTCTCTTGCCCAGCCAACTATTTATTAGCCGAATATTAGATTAATTTATCTAACTTTTAAGAGCTCTACCATGCTGTTAAGCTTAGGAAAAAATAGCCAGCAGGTTCCACAACTCTGATTGGCATCAAGGATGGTGGGTTGCCAAAAACTAGGCTTCCTACATATGTTTTGGGAGATCACTTTTTATTTATTATTGAATTTTCTTTTGCCAAATACATTTCCACATACTTTGGAACTAAAACCAAAGTGCAGCAGCTTCAAGTGCTAGTTAATTTGATTTCAGCACTGTTGACAAGGATATAAAAATGACCTGTTTATTAGCAGCACTACCTCAGAAGAATGATACCACATCCTAGATACTCGAACACACATTTGTGTGACTTCTCCTGTGACACAGTGCTCACCAGGGAGAGCTGTGAGCACCAGTATCAGCAAATATCTTCTGAGGATGAGGAAACAAAGTTTATAAGTGTCACCCAGCAGTAAGAAGATTGTATTTACTAGAGACAGCTCAATAGAGAAAGCTTTGTACATCTACTCATCAGGATCAAGAAATAACTCTTCAATGAGAAATTCATCGCTTCCCTTCTCTAACTGCCAAAAGGGGATGCTAGCCCCCACACATCACACTGAAGGACTTAGCTTGTATATCCCCTCCCTTGAATCGTCCTTTCTTTCTGCGTTTCAGTCATCCCATAACTCAGCTGATCCAGTCTTTTATTCCGCTCAAACACTTATAGACTCAATTAAAACTTCTCCCTTGTTTTCCCCTGCCTAAAAGAAATCCTCTATAAAACTCCCATGTTTGTACCTGCAAGGGGAAGCTGCCCTCACTTTTGCTCATCAGCCTTTCCCAGTTCTCTCTTCCCTGTCAACAAAACTCTCACCTTGCATGCAGGGTCCAATCCTGACACTTGCACTGCAGCCCAGTAATGACCAACCGGGAGCTTCTCACATGTGATGGCAGATCCTGCCTACACCTGCCTTTCCTCTTTGTGCTTTTGGGAGCACAAGTCTCTTGCTTTCTGTGTCCTCCCTTCCTGATGATACTGTCAAACCACTTACCACACATGATTTTTGAAATAATTTTCTATGGGCCTCAGTTCACTCCACTGGAGTTTGAGAAAGCAATGTCCAGCTTTTCCCAAAGTCACCAGTAGTGTGAAATGAATGAAGGGTGAAACCATATGAAACCAATATATTTCTTGTGGTTCCTTCAACATGCACTAAGTGAGCACAGATTGGCTGCAAATTCAACCCAGACTTACAAACCTCTGCAAATGTTCTTGTGAACTTGATCCAACCTTCAGGTTTGTTTCATCCAGTTTCAGGTTTCGTCGTGAAAGTTTCACTGTGCCCTACATGCTGCCCCATTAAATGATGTCTCAAACAAAATGACGACACCAGCAAAAATGAAGAACTCTTCAGACAGCAATGTTTTAGTTTTATACCGTATGTGAGAACATGCATTGACAAGCAGTATGCATACAATTACTGCTGTTACAAATCAAAGATTGCTCACTGTTAATGGACTTCTACTTTATTATAATTTTGGCCAAGAAACTATTTTCAAGAATTGTGGATGGAATACCTCTGTGCCATAGTTCTTTTCTTTCCCCATCATAATCATTTACTAAGAAGCTGTGAGTGGTTTCATCGCAACACACACACAAAACCCTCAGCATGGTTTTCAGGCAGACAGGATGTGAATTAACCAAGCCCAAGCTTTATGAAGCAGTACTTTCTGCCTGCATATACCATCAGTGAGGTAGCAAAGGGAAAAGAAAAATAATAATGAGGAAGCTGAACGTATTTTATAGATCACATGAATACAAAGCCAAAATGCATTTAAACTGACTAGCTCACTGAACATATGACATCTTTTCCTACAATGCTTGTACTACTGGCAATGTTTCCTTACTTCTCAATCATATTAAGCCAATGATTAAAATAATAAATCCCTAAACTTCCCATACTTTTGGGAAAGTAGGTTGTTATTTTATATTACATATAATGTAAGCAAAATCTTGTAAATTTTGTAGCCTGAAATCAAAATGAAACCCATATTACATTCACTTTTGGGGATTAATTAATCCCTGCACACAAAAAATGTTAAAGAAAAAGTAACCTTCCTAATATTAATGGTCCAGGTCATGTAGGAAGATACTTAACTTTGATCTCTCACAAGAAACACGCTGCTGAGATGACTGAAGTTACTCCTCATTTATGCAGATATGAGGAAAAAGAAGTCAGAGACTCTGACAGGAGGTTTCCCATAACAGATTTTGAGGTGGATACACCTGAAATCCATGTACCATTTCAGTCAAGGACTGTTACTGGACTGGGCCTAAAACTAAAGGGAAATTGCTACTGACTGAAAGGGATGTATGCTGGTTTCCAGTAAAGCAGTGGGACAGTCTACAGTTTCAAGTCCACCTGTGCTGAGTCACACTGTTCTAACTGAACTAGATGGACAACATTAAAAATACCAGCAACATTTCACAGGCCCTTAGAATGTATGGTCCAAGTGATCAATTACATGCACAGGACCTTAGGTGCCAATAGGAATAAATGAAGCTGCATTATAAGAAAAATTAGGAGTTGTTACCTATTAGTTGTATATTTATTCTACTAGCACAAAAAGGAATACATTCATTTTATGTAAGTGCACTACAGGTTTCTACAAACCCCTTTCTAGCTTTCTACATTAAATTGTGAACAACAACAACAAAAAAGGGCAACCTCTGGGAGCATAATAGCTAAAAACTGTGAAAATCAATAGAAAAAACTATAAAAAGCAAAGGGCTATGTTTAACACAGCAAAATTAATGGGAACAGGAAACATAAGTACTCCCTGCATGTTCATGAAATCCCCCTTAAAATGTCATTTTTACAGTATATTTAGCAGATTATGAGAACTACATTTAGCAAGAAGTATTTTTTCATGACTGAAAATGGTAATACTCTTGGTTTTCTTTTTATTAAAGAGTTGCTATGTAACACTCGGTGCAAATTCAGGGCATTACTAGGATTTTGACATAGGTAACAGTATTTCTGTAGCTGGTCAGATCCCAAAGATCACACTAAAACCATAAACTCAAAGTTTCAGCACTGGAAATATTCAAAACAGTCTCTTATAGTTAAGCTCTGGGGTTATAAAGTCAGCATTGACTGTGATACTTCTCTGCATAGGAAGACAGAAACTGTTCAGCTACTACCTCTTTATCTTTGTAAATAGCACTGCCCAACAGACCCAGTTTAAACTGCTTAACAACTTTTGGTAAATACTGACCTTTTAGAAATGGCATGTGAGCAAATGAAATAAATAGTAGAAAAGGAAGACACACATAAATGCACAGACCCACCATGAACAGAGAGATATTTTGGTGTCTTTTGTTTTAACCCTTTATTAGTCGTGTTTCACATTGGAAGTTAGTGGAGGAAAGGAAACTGCTTTCTAAAAAACCCTCTGGTTTTGTTGAAATTACTTTACATTGTGCGTAGCAACAGGGGAACTTACTGCCACAAACTGTCAAGGAATGCACCACCATCACTGGAGCTATGGGTGAACTGGAGGTAAACAGGAATGGGCTTGCTAGCCACACTACAAAAGCAAGTAATAAAACCAACCTATTTCCAGCTCAAGAGTTCCGATTGAAGGCACATGGTCTATCCCCAACACTGACAGTGGCAAACATGAAGTATTATATGCAACTGTAGAACAACCTGTCTTTTCTGCACCTCCAGCATGAGTCCCCTTTCATGAGCTTGTAAGAATGTACCAAGATTGTACGTTGTTCTCAGGGCCAATAAACTGCTAGCATAGCAACAGAGGGGAACATAGGAGAAAGCAGCAGAAGCCCGAAGAGGCTGGGAGCAGCACAAAGAGCACAGAAGAAAGAGCAGAAGCCAGCTACGAAGTGCTAGTGATACTTGAGGTTGCAGGCTTCATTATGACAGTTCCATTAGAAATACAGATTAACACACTGGACACCTTAAGGAAGGCCAGGAAAAAACTTCTCCTCCATGATTAGGAGAAGTTGAAAATACAAAAAAAACCCAAACCCACACCAAAATCCCAAAATTCAGTAATCTCAGTCTAGCAGCATTAAAAGAAGAACAGAGGAAAATTGCTCAAATCTTCACTGTTCCCTGTAGTTGATACCACAGCAGCAGATACCAAAGAAATAATGGTAGCTGAAAAGGGAAGGTCACACTATTAAGGGGCAAAGAGTTTAACATGGGCTGTCATGCAAACTTTGGATGATGAGACTAGTCTCACTGAAATATGTCACCAGATGGTAGTGGTACTACAGATGATTGCACCAAGCAGTACATCTGTGGTACTGCAGATGGTAATGCCAAGGATATAGAGTACCTACCTCAATCCACAGCTACTTCCCTCTCTGTTACGGTGTCTTTCGCATCCATTACAAAAACTATTGTAATTAGAAATGACATGATAGTAAACAACCGTGCAAGGCAAACCCACAACAGTTCCTCTGCAAATCAAGGACAAATCAGCAGTGTCTACCATTGTGGACCACCTACATCTGTAGGTAGAATGACTATTGTAATTGTTTCCATTTCTGCCTGTATCCTCATACACCACTTGGGGGAAAAGTATGCTCGATTTAAAACAAGCAAACAAGCAAATCCTCAACAATAACAAAGAAAGAAAAAAACCCAAACAAACAACAAACCATTCTCATGGAAATAAGAACACAAAATCGAATGTCTACAAATGTATTGCTTTAGGGAAATCAAGACTCAGAAAGTATTAAATCAGCCTAACAGTACTATAACTGAGTCAAATTAATTGACTAAAGCCTCCCTTCAATAGCATTTGTTCCTGAAAAAAGCAAGGTTCTTTACTGTTTCAGGCCACCTTAATCCAACATACCTTGCTTAACCAACATGTAATGCAAACCTACAAAACAACTATTGTTAAAATGCATTAGATTAGACTTTAGAGATACACTTTCAGAAATCAAAGGTCTGTAACTGTCCACCTTTACTGACAAAGACATAAAACAGCTTTGTATCAGAAGTAGCTCATGTATGCACTCCAGAGTTTTATTTCTACTTCACCATGCAAATTCTCACTTTTATAGCCTTAGAAGTTGTCTTCACTTTCTGAGGTGGGGACAAGAAATTTCAAAAAAATCCAAGCAATTTCTCCTTTGTTTCTGCATTCAAAACAACAACAGGAGAAAAAAAAAAAAAAAGGTAGTCCCATGGTTTTCCCTATGTCTCTACACTGTTAAAAAAGTATTTTCTGATTATATGATGCCATACTATCCTAGCAAAAATAACTAGATAAAAAAAAAGTAATTTCAAAGATGATATGCCAGGGCTTCCTCCTCTTAGCATTAACAGCACTTTGCAACTTTGTAAGACCAGCTCCAAAGGAAAATCAAAAACCAAATAAAATTCATTTACACAGGAACCTTTCCTTCTTACTTCCACTTTACTCATATTAAAAGTTCCTTTACTATAAAATACTGCTTACACTTGAGGCTACTCAATTGTAATTTATTAATTCCTTGTCATAATATATACACTTGTTGCTCTCTTTCACTCAGGTTTTGCATGCACCAGTTGCATTCCGTTAACTTCAGTTTTAACCTTCATTTCATTTTGCATTTCCACAGCCTGAAGCTTAGCTGGGATTCCAGGCACAACACAGATTCTTTCCAGCTGTGTACTGAAGGTGCTTGGTGGCTGTTATAAACTGTATTATTCCAGTCACAGATCTCAGAGAATCATTGTCCAAGATCATTTTGCTGATGGACTACAAAACTCCCTTGCTGGCCTGCTGAACACACCGCTTGGCCTCATCAAAAGCATAAGGGAAGAAGCCAACTCTATCAAGCTCTCCACCTGGTCTCCATTTCTAGAGACACTGGACTATTGTGGAGGAAGTGGTGGGATAATGAATGCATCTTTGCAGGATATATAAAGTTTCACTCTGGCTCAAAATCAAATTGAGAGGTCAACCCAACTGCAAAACTATTAATGCAAATTAAGGCTGAGACTAACACTTTGGAGTACTTTTTATGTTGTGGAAGATTACATCAATATTCCTTCCTCACAAGCCAAGTTTTACAGTACTAAGAATATTCTCTTATCTGCACTTAATCTCTAGACTAGGCTATAGGCTGTCCTAAACCATGACTTGCTCAGCCTTGATACACAACCTCCAAACTGCAGCCCTACTTCTGATGATCTACAAGATACATACTGTGGACTGCAGCTCTATTTTGTTACATGACCTTTATACCCACAGTTGCCATCCCTCATTGAATACTATGAAGATCATGCAAAAGATGTGTCACAGCCCTTACCAGGAAGTGTTATATGCAAAAATGACAATGAAGAAGGGAGGGAAACATCAAGTGCCCAGAAACATGCCAGGAATTATTCCAGAATGTAGCTCGTTATATTTTAAGAAATTACAAATCAATGAGATACTTGTTACTGGAAGGAATATAAGAATACACAATGTACTAACATTTAAAAATTAACATAGGAGAAAAAAAGAAAGGTAATAATTTGCATTTTTAAGTACTAAATTTATTTGAAAATCTCATTTTCAGTCTTACTGTAGATTAATCCTACAGATGCTTTTTTTTCAACAAATCTAAATGGATAGCACTGTGTCCTGGTTGGAGCTAGAACAGAACTAATTCTGGTCAGTGATTTTACTTTTCAGCTAAGTCTTTAAGTAATTGCACTTCCTGAGGTTAATGGCATATTTTCACAGTGTCTGCTTCTAGCAGCGGTAAGGCTGGATGTTTACAGTTACTGCCAAGGCTCGGTGTGCAGAAAGGCTCTTGCTTATACTTGCTCCTGTGCAGACCAAGGTCACTGCTAAATCTTGTGTGCCACATTGGAGGTGCAGAAGGTAAAAGGCCTCACCTACTGGGAGGAGCAGACAGGACATATGACCCTGACGTTACCATCCCATATATACCACATGCACCACAAAGCTGAGGGATCACATGGGTCAAGTTTCTTTGTCAATGGCTGGTATCCAAGAAGGATTCTGTCCTTTTGCCTTCAATCCTGATCCATGTGTTCCTGAATACAAATCTAGAATCCAGCTCCTGAACCCAGTTCCCATCTGCAGCTGAGTCCAGTCTGGGACTTCCACAGTGCCTGTTCCACAGCATCAGTGGTGACAGTGACATAATTGCCACGGCGGGGGG
>JANHGN010018531.1:36233-58391 GCA_024605025.1 Megaceryle maxima
ACCAAAAAAAACCCAGCCCCAACCCTAAGTAAATTTAGAAAAAGAATCACAACTACTTTTGTACAAAAGATCAGCGATAAGTAAACCTGAGATTAAAAAAGAAACTAGGCATCAGTCAGTTAATATTGCCAGCAGCTGGTCTGGAATACCTTGGCATTCCAGGGGTGGGAAATTTGCCAATCTGTACATCATGACACATAGCTGAGATGGTCACGACATTCTTTTAGCAAAATAATGGACAGCAAGGACCTTTCCTAAAAAGTTATATGCACAAGAGAAAACTACTCAGAGTAGATAATGATTTTGTTTTGTTTTTTTTGTCTTGGTGATTTAAAGAAAAAAACATATCAGCATAGGTGGTAGCTAGCTGTACACAGCAGCCATTTCTGTGAGTGGGAAAGACAGAAGGAACAGTTACAGTTTTCAGCCATTTTATCTCCCCTTGTACTTGAAAGAAAACTAATGCACAAGTGTAACATTTTTGCTCATCCTGTACTCTGAAATCAAAGCATAATAGTTTCCACAAATTCTGGTTTCTGCAGGGGATATGAAGCTTGCATATTAGTGTTTTTCAAACAGCTTTGTGAGTATGTTCAATAACTGTAATATAAAGAATTAATGCATGTTATTACCAGATTCTCCTAAGAATAAGGGTCTCATTGAGCTATCATACACAGGAAAAGATACTGAGACAGCTGTTACCCCACAAAGCTGACAGTGAAATATCTGAATACAGTTTTTTTTACATAGCAGAGTCCTTCTGAGAGCACTACTACTGCCTATGATCAAATTTAAATATCACAGAAAATAAATGCCCTCTTTTTTACTGCAAGGGAAATTGAAGAATATCTCTCCTCCCTTCCCAAAATTAAGTGACCTGTGCAAAAGACCTATGCAGAAAGCTGGGAGTTGAAACAGGAGCAGCCATGTCAAAAACAAGTGCCAGAAAGACAAGATTAATTTTTTCATCAATTTTGGCATGCCACATTGACAAAAGATGAAGAAATACCATTAAGACAAGAATCCTGGAATTCTTGAGGATTTATACTGACGACTCTAGTGCGTTTGCTAAGTAAATTACACGTGCAGAGGTGTGTCTGTGCACACTTGCAAGGAACAATACTGACTTGGCAACACTTCTATCACTTGAGATTCGTAAGATGGATTTGTTTCTGTCCCTGAGTCATCCTTATGAGCATTGCCAGAAGAAGCTAATTACTTCTCAATTAAAAACAAGAAAATAACCCCACAACTAACACGCATTCTTTCGGTTTCCTACAGGTTTTAATTCATGATGTAATTTTTATTTCAGGGCATGGCATTAGGGCTCTTCCTTAAAATGCCAATCTGCTTTTTGATCTTTACTGCTGACATGAAATAAAAGAGCTATATATTATATAAATCTTCAGTTTCACTTAGCTTAAAACTGATAAAAAGAGAACACAAAGCCAACTGCATAAATCCTTCCAAACCAAAAGGCATTCCCTTTACCCTAACTAACATTCATTTCTGCACATCTTGTTTGAATTATCATCTGAAGTTTGTCTTGTTCCATCTCCAGAACAAGTCAAACAGCAGAGCATAAAGATACGGCTACATGAATAAAAACACATGATCTACTTGGTCACTGCAAACCTAAAAATAAGCTCAGACAGAAAAATATTATCTGGCAATTGACATGTTACTTTGATCCCTTCGTTTCTGTATTCTGTCACACACATTCAATCCAGCAGCTACTGGAAGCATTGGCATGCACCTTCAACATGAGGAGAATCAATAGTCTGAGGAAACTGCTGCACTTTTACAGAGCTGTGATAGTCAATTCAAATAAGACAGTATCATGTTACAGAAAGGAAAAGTTAAAAGTTAAGACAAAGGGCAAGAACTGTGGTACCAGGTACTATAAAATGTATCAAGTCTGAACAGGTGGCAGAGCAAGAGTTTATCAGATTCACTGGCTCAGGTTTTCCTGTGCAGAGAAACTGATATCCAGTAGGATTCCTAAAATGGAAAACTTTTTTTTTTTTTTCTCTTCTTAATCATGAGATGAGAATTAAGACAGTGTATGCTATACTGGAAAAAAAAGCACAGTTTTGTTTAGTTACATTTAAAAAATAATTAAACTGTTTTGAGATTAGAAACCAATTTTTAAAGGTTTTTACATGTTTATTTTTAGTATGCCTCAATTAATCGATAATGTACCACCCAATAAAACATCTTCAAAGTTGAAATCTTATGCCTGGATTAAAAAAGACTTGAAGTCTGATCTTCTACAATCACATGAATGATGCAGTGAATACTTATTTTAGAGGAAGATGATCACTGATTCAGAATTGTTTCATTTTTGTATATGCCTAAGCCTTCTGGAAAAGCATCCATTGAAAAATGAGCAAGGAAAAACCAAACTTAACTTCTGTCTGGCCTCATGACCTTCCAGTGATGGTACACAGCCATCAACAAGCAAAGAGGCAAAATGATGTCCACCCCAAGCCAGTTAATCTTGGGACTAAAACACTCAGAGAGAGATCAGAAAGGAGGAAACTGAATCTTGGTCTTCCACATGTTATTCAAACAACTTAATGCTCATGCTCTTAGAAAAAAAGGAAGCAACAGCATCTGCACTGCTGCTGAGAAAATATTCTATGGAGCTTTTTGATGGCACATGCAGTTATTTGGTATAACCTCTTGAGAGGCTACAGTCTTTCCTTAGCTTCTTATTTAACTACTGCTGATAGATTACTCCTGAAAAATCTGTCATAGCAGAACTGCAGGAAAAAGTGCAATGTGTTGCAAAAGCTGTGGATGCTGCTAGGTATTTTAATATAAATCACTATACTTACTGCAAGCATCTTTAACCATTATAACTAAATACAAACATAGAACTAAGTGTCAGAGGAAACCCACTAAACACACAGGAGAAGATAACCCTAGTGATAAAGAATGGATATGAAGGAAAGTGGCCAATGGCAAGAGTGACTCTCCTGAATAGAAAGGAGCAAGAAGGACTTTAAATTTTAAGCCAGCACTGAGCATAGTACCTTGAAAACAAAACCCAAGAAAACCCAAACCCAAAACCAAAACCAAAAACCAAAACCAACCAACAACAAAAAAAGATCAAGCCAAAGAAACAAAGGACCAGTATCATAGGGCTTGGATACTCTGTGAAGAAACCACATAGCTGCAGTAAAAGGGCATTACCTCCAATTCCAAAAGATTGTACTTGTTATTGCATTAGTAACATAGTGCATACTAAATATATCACTACCTAAAGACTTACCACTTTCTAAAATAACTTGAAAATGATCATTAAATCCTATGGTGTTGGCTGTTAAATTTACTCCTGGAAAAAATAGGTAATAGTTCTAGAATTAGTGAGCTGGACAAACCAGAGGGACAGTCTACAGTGCTTAGAAGTTTTCATGCAATTAATTCCTTTCGCAAATGCATATGCTCACAGATATGATTGATTTTACTTCCAGTGGTATTAAAAAAAGGAAGCTGAGTAGGGAAAATACATTCTTCAAAAGTCAATGACCATTGAGAGGGAAGGGAAATGGGAGGTAAACACTGGAGCCTACAGGGATTTATAATGGTAACAGTGAGGCAAAATCTTTCTAGTTAAAATCTATGCGGAGGAGCAAAACTGTTAGGACAGGCTCAGAGATGTTCAAGGACAAGCTTGTAAAACTGCTTACAGGAAACACAGAAAATACTCTGTGTGCTGTAACTGCTTTCAGGGTCAATGCTTAAAAACTATTTTGCTATATAACCTTTCTTGTACGGTCTCTAAACGCCTCTTCAAACCCAAACCCTTCTATGATTCTCTTTCAATTACCAATAGAAAAATCACTAAAGAAACTAGGATTTTTCATCAGGAAGTGTACTGATAGGACAAGGGGCAATGGTTTTAAACTGAAAGAGGTTAGATTTAGATCAGATATAATTCTTCACTGTTAGGATGGTGAGGCACTGGAACGGGTTGCCCAGAGAAGTTCTGGGTGCCCCATCCCTGGAAGTGTTCAAGGCCAGCTTGGATGGGCCTTTGAGAAACCTGGTCTAGTGAGAGGTACCCCCACCCATGGCAGGGGGTTGGAACTAAATGATATTTAAAGTCCCTTCCAACCCAAACCATTCTATGATTCATGTAACTGAAAGCATTTTTGGTAGCTTTTTAAAGGTTTTAAGATTAAAACAGCTTTTGCTTTCACCATTTCCCTAATATAGCTATTAAGTGATTTGCAGTAGAAACACTATGTAATTCAGGTCTCTCAGTTTCAGTTGTAGGTGCATTCTACTTTCTCTCTTTTCCTCACCATGATGAAATTTTTTAATCAAAGCTATTTCTGTATCTAGGGAAAATGTATTTAATAGAAACTGTGTTAAATGAACATTTAGTTGTTCTGTTTATGGCATATGCTTCAAATAACCAGCAGTATACTAAACAAATTTTAAAATATGCAGTTATCTGAGAGGTCTCTCTCCATTACACTGGCACAAGCCTAAAAGCCTTGACAGTGTGCTGCAACACTAGGGCCTCACATTCCATGGTAAGACAGCAAACTTGAGAACCCACTGCTGCCAGTCCCAGACCAACAGACTGTGCAGCACAAACAGCACCGTGTTAGTTCCAGTAAACACCAAGCAAAATTCATAGTCAGGTTAATTAACTTGAAGCTATAAATACTGTATCTAAGTAGTAGTACAAGCAATGTTAATTATTGCTGCTAATCACTGCATTTCAATGCAATACAAAATATCAAGGTGTCTTGACCCATATACAAAGGAAATACTCTGTGAAATACTGGAGGCTTTTTGCCCAAGTGCTCATTTCCAACCCACTCCTGACAGATCACAGCCAGTATCCCATTCATGTAGTAGCACCACTGAACTCCTTGCAGACAAACCACTCCTCTATTTACAGAATGGAAGCAGACAAACTGCATCTGCTTTGGCAGTAGTGTGCTTTCCTGACTCCAATTTTGACTTCTAAGAAAGCAAACAGAATGAAGCAAGGAACACCCATCCATACTGGGGACCGTGTTAAGGCTACACTAAACTTTGAGAAAAGGATTTGTGGCAATTCAGTCAGTGCCTGATGCAAGCGTTTGATGTAGCAATAATAAACTATTATGATCTGTAGTTTATATTTTGTCCACCAGTTTTAAAAGGAATGTTATCTGTCTACATAAGGATCACACACTATGGAAGCTGCATCTGGGTGTAGTTACTGAAAGCTGTAATGGCAGTAAATCTCCAGCAGAGAAAGAGATGGAGCCTTATAGATTCAGCCATCCGCAATCAGAAGGCTGTTTCAGAACTCAGGAGTACACACAGTAATACTGTATGAATATGCCTGAGAAAATAACCAGGCATAGAAGGGAAATGGAAACAAGAGTGTGTTTCAGGTTGGAAACAAAGACTCCTGTAGCCTTCTGTCTCTACTGTCTGCTTTACTTATACTTTATCCTCCCAGCTATCAAACCAGACAACCCAGATTTATGTTTTGTTTTGTTTTAGCTTATAATGGCTATCACACACTGGGGCAATAGGCAGAGCATAAAGCACACCCACTTAATCTTTCTACCACAACATATATTAAGTGTACATCTTATCATACAATTTTGACAGTCCCTGAGATCCAGAAGTCTGTGTTTTCCCAGGCTTCACGAGAGCGTATGGCCCACACAGAACATACTGACTATACAAACCTGCAGAGGAAGATTGTTTTAAGGTCTGGAACTTGCAGCAGGAACTGAGCTAAGTTCAGTTCCACTTGGAAGCCATAAAAGTATGGGTTTAAAAAAAGTGCAGCAGTATCTGGTGTTTGATATCTAACAGTACGCAAGATGTTTATGACATGTATTAGGCTACAAAATTTGAGTTCATAGCCTGGGACAACAAAGCAGAGCTCGGCTCTGGCATATGTAGTGGGAAATAGAAAGGCATGTGTCTTCATGTAATGGATATTGCTGCTCCCTCAAGAGCTTGAGCTGCATAGAGCAGGTGGTTCAATGAAAGACATCAACACTTTGGAAAAAAAATTAAAACACAATTAAAAGAGCAATTAAACAGCAGATGGTTTAAATAAGAGTCAATTCAGATTGGTTTTTACTATAAGAACAACTCAATTCAGTTCTACAGAATTACTTTTCAGAATTGAAAGGGTAAGAAAGTTTGGACAAATAAGTAGTAACTAAAACTGTCTCAGTTATGCAAAACTCAGTTAAAAAGGGTACCAAAATCAGGACATTTCAAAGAGGTATCACTTTCAAACTACTTTAAATCGAAATTCCAAATCGGACAATCAACTCCCTTGGCACTTTCTGTAGTCTTAAAACAGTTTTTCCCTCATTAAAAAAAAAAAAAAAGAAAAAAAAAATTCTCTCCCTCACATCAAATAAAATCACCACAGAAGCAACAAGACAAGTATATAATGGAAAGAGGGAAACATACCAACATACACAATAACATACCAAGCCTACATATTGAAAAGAAAAAGAAGTTTTATACATTAAATGAGATCAACAGAACTAAGTGTTAAAAAGGGTCATGGTTAATTTCAAAATACGCTTTAAAGTGCAGGACTGTCTCCAGGAAGAACAGGAGTTACTTGCCAAGTGGGAAATCATGTCAATACCAGCTATTCTTAATCATCATAGTCTCACGCAGTGGAGAAAGTTTAGTCATTTTACCAAGTGAACACCATTTCTTATTTCATACCTCAAAGTCTTTTTTTTTTTTTTTTCCATTCAACCAACACAATTTCTCTACAGTAAATATTATAGAAAGCCAAATGGTGCATTCTGTGTTTAAAAGAAAAATGTTGGTTTGTTCTGGTGGGTTGTTGTGTTGTGGTTTTTTGTTTGGTTTTTTTTTTGGGGGGGTTAAAAATTATTTACTTATTTATTAACATGAAGTAGAATTAGAAGGAAAAAATTTGTGTTCTGTATGACCTGCAAGAGTTCAAATCAACTCAGTCACATGCAATTTAATTTTGAGTTATTCTTCCAGGCTTGTGAGTTGCATCTCATCCTCTAGACAGCAAACATACAAAAGGAAGCTGGTGTCCTCTATATAAAAGCTAATAATGCCATACAGAATCTTTTCTGAGAAATGCATTTCCAAAATGCAGCTAACTGGAACTTTCAACCACAGTACAGCTGATTAAAAAAACGCTGTGATGTAAAAGAAGGCAAAATAAACCCAGAATAGCAGCATGTTGATTTACCTAAAAGAGGAAAAAGGGTTTTAAATGGGGAATTATACTTCTGTAAGGTGTTCATTTATGATTAGAAGACAGTTTGGCAAAAATACTGAAAAAGGAGCACTGCAACTAAAGAAAACCTTGCCATCTTTCTCTTCCACGCAGAAGTTCCATGGATCTACTCTCCTCCCACAGCAACAGTAATCTGAGCTACTTGCACTGAATTCTGCCATCAGTCAATAACTGAAAAGTCAAAGCTCTGTTATTCATATAAATGCTTTAAGGATTGGTTTTATTTCTTAAATTGTTCAAGTTTCAGATTATATAGGCTGCTAAGCAAGATTTAAAAATATATACACTGTAGCTGAAAAACTTCTGAAGTACTATAAAAGATTTTCTTGCCTATTGGACTATTATCCTTAAATGTCACTTTTGATTGAAAAGAAACTTCTTTCTCCACTTATGTGCAGTACAAGAATACAGAAGACTAAGCAAAGACATTACCTTGTTTTGCTCAAGATTTAGCTTAAAAATAAAGGGCTAAAACCTCATCCCCATAGTATTTGAGCAGTGCAGCTGAAGGGCTATTGGTGCCCCCTATAAAAGTGATAAAAAATTTAGTTAAATCTTAATTCAACTGTCTTTCCAAAACAAGTGTCATACAA
Organism: Megaceryle maxima; assembly: GCA_024605025.1. Classification (NCBI taxonomy): domain Eukaryota; kingdom Metazoa; phylum Chordata; class Aves; order Coraciiformes; family Cerylidae; genus Megaceryle; species Megaceryle maxima. The sequence continues at coordinate 44,103 of JANHGN010018531.1, forward strand.
CATGAATCAAAACAGAATGCATACCTAAGCATACCATTTTGGCCTATGCATATATACACATGTTGTGCAAACTAAGATCAGTTATACCTGAGAAGCAACCGCACTTACCTGTTAATGTAACTTAAAGCAACATAGGTTGGCTGCTGAAGTTCTTGTTTCTCTAATACACGTGGGTCTGTATCTGGAATGAAAAAAAAAAAACATACACTGAATTGAGTTTTCTGTATTTAAACTGAAACATATGGGACTGTATATGGCAAAGTAACATAAGCAAAGAGAAGAGATATAAAATAGCTCAACTCAGTTTATCCACATAGAGTATGCTTAACACAGCACAATCATTTGTTCATTCATTCATAAACACAGTATTGCATTACTTTACACAAGAATTTGAAATATCAACAATGATGTAATTTCCAACTGTCACACAAGTTTTCACAACTCCACTCATAAATATTAGTTTTCACTGATTTCCACGATATACAGTGTTAAAAGGATCAAGCTTTCTCCTTTTTTAATGTAGCTATTTCTAAATATGGTTAACACATTTTGAGATGTTTCAGGAGTGATTAGATCTCTTAAGCTGGGACTTGATACTTTTCTTCTGCATCTCTGAGTTTTGCTTTCTCTTTTCTCCACAGCTAAGTTTCTGAAGCTCTTAATCAGAAGTTGTACAAAATGCTTGCCAAGCAGAGCACTGCCCACCAAAAGCCCTGAAGCAAACATAATCCAATTCCCTCGAGTGCTAACTTTCTCACTCAAATGAAAGAATATGTTTTCAATCACTGTTTTCATTGTCCTTTTCAGTTAAGTTTTGCTTTTATCTAAACAAATAAGTATTGGTTTAAATTTATGAAACCAAAACCAAGGGAGTATGCCCATAGTTTACATAGTTTTCATATACAAAAAAAAAAGAAGAGGATTATATTGAGGTTTCAAATACAGCCTTGCCCTGCATTGTAGAAATGGACCTTTAGTAGCTTGGCATAAACAGTCCTCAAAAGCTCCCAATGGAAAATGCTCATCATGCCTGTGCAGATTACTACATAGTCATTAACAATATATTTGTGTATTACTTTAAAAGCAGTTATTTGTGCAATTTCTGCATTTTAACTATAAAGAATACAAACTTCTTTTACTAAATGGGCCCCCATAGCACTGCTTTTATCCATCTGAGAAGCAACTACGTGTGGGGTGGGGCAGAGGAAGCCCAAGCAAACCTCTTAGTTTGGATTGTTCTCACTTTAAGCACTGTTCATCTTTAAAAGACCATTATCTTGATAGCCGCATTTGTTTGACCCTATCAGTTGCTTCTGGTGGTTTCTGTGGGTTTTATTTTGTTTTTAAAACATGATACAATTATTTTGAAGTCTGTCTCTGCTGCCCTGCCTTAAGAAAGGTTTTTAACTGAAATGAATGGGGCTGGTTCTTGATGTAGGTGTATTTGTCACACCACTGCCCAAAGCAGATCATAACTTTATTCAGAGAGCAGGGAATCTCGTCTCACCCCCTCAAAGCTCAGACGGATGCTAATCTTTCTTCCTACCTTTACCCCTGCAAAGCTTAGGCTCCAGGATTTGCTAACATGCCTTTATCAATATGTCCCTAAAGACATAAATACCTTCAAGGAAGTTCAGAGAACAGGGATAAAGGCCCAAGTGCCAAACAGCATCCCCAAGGCTGTTATCATTAAAAGAAGCAGATCTTGCTGGTGCCTGGGGAAATTCTGCAGTAATTACCAGCACACCACACTCAGTATTAAACTAACCAAAGACAGCACAGCATCAGCTATCTTCCATGTTATCTTTATAATTCACTTCTGTGAGGAAGTTTGGTTCATGCGACACACAAAGATCTTTTACTTGCCTTTTTTTTTTTTTCCTTTTTTTTTTTTTTTTTTTTCTTTCTTTTTTTTTTCTACAAAGCCCATAATAATTTATCAGGGCATGCACAGAACTGCTGTCGTGGTGAGCTCTGATAGATTTACACCTCAGTAGTGCACAGCCTGCCCTGAAACTGTCTCGATCCAGAATGTCTGCAGAGGATTAATCCCAGTCAGGACTGAGAGCTGCTTCAACCCCAGTTTAGGCATCTGTGATTAAATGACTACGTCTTTGCTAATCCAGTTCTTAAATGGGATTAACCTCTATCTATAAACAACAGTTTCTGTGACTGAACGAGACAAAATCAAGGCTGTTTTACGTCAGAGTGCCGCACGTTTTCTGTGGGAGAGGACAAGGGGAAGCTCTAATGAAGAGTTCACCACCTTTCTCCTGCTTGCCAGCAGCTCACCATAATACCAGCTGAAGATGAAAGTCAAAAAACAAAAGCCCTGTAACTTTTGTAGGAGCATGTTATCAAAGCACATAGAAATTTGCCTGCTGGCACCTGCAGAAAGCCGAGTCCTGTCTCTCAGTCGGTGCTGCCTGACATACAAGGAGCGTGCTGCACACAGTCTCTATTCAGTGTATCTATCCCTTCCCTCTTCAGATATCAGACTTCATATGTATTTTAAGTAAATTGTGATGTATATTCCAGTTCCACCAAAAAATAACCCAGAAGAGGTGGTTTACAAAAATCTTGTGTGAATTTAGCAAACAAAACGCTTGACAAATTTTTATTCCTCTTTCAACCAGCTGCTGGGTTGCTGGTCATGAGAACATTGTATTCACTTCTGCACTGTAGCAGGAACAATATGTAACACTGCTGGATATTACTTCTCTTTCCCAGCTATAACAACTGAAAATAAAAAGAAAGCACAGAAACTTGTGTTGTGGCCATTGCATGGCCTTCAGAGAAAAGCAAAAAAAGAGCAGAGACCAGGCCAGCTGTGCCACGGGTGCCAGCAGCCATTCCGCAGGTGTAGGGGCATGAAGGCCTCAGCAGCAGCCCCACTGAACCCACCTAAAACCTGCACAGCCTTGCTATCCAGGGCATGTGTCCACTTTGCTCACCACTGCCATTTTTTTTCCTCAGTGTCTTAAAATGCCACCAGTCCATTCCTTCCTGCCTCCATTCCGTCTTCCTCATCCTCAGACAGCATTTTTCCTCACTTCTGCCCCTTCCTAATTTCAGTACTTGCTACTCGTCCTGCCTCCCATTGCTCTTACTTGCCCTCGCTGTCACCCTGCCCACTCCTCTCCCCTCAAAATGTCTGAACATACAAACAAGTTAAAAATCATAAGGAGGTGTCTATAACCACTTGCTTGCTCTTCTTGCTCTTATACCACAAGACTGAATGTATATACAATTCCTTTGCTCTACTGCCCTCTTCACTGTGGCCTCTGACTTCCTTCCCATGCATTGTATCTTACTTCCAATTTAGACAGTCTCAGCTTACTGTTAGAACACGTCATGCAGACACTAGCACCATTTTCTAACACCATGCATGCTGCCCAAAGCCACAGTTCCTGTTACCCCACTGACCAGGATGTTATGTATTGGCCAACACTCTGAACTATCTGACTTGGGGGTGAGGACAAAATCTGATGTCAGTCTCACCCAATGGCCCTGTATAATGTTAAATGTTTAGTCAATGTTTCTTCAAACATGCACAGGCTGGTTGAAGTCATCCAAAAGTAGCCCAAACAGTTTCCAGACAGACACCTATAATGGATTAAACACCCACAGGTGACAAATCTTTTTCTTGAAAAGTATTTAGGCAGTACAACCTGATCTGAGCTCCCTTACAAGAAAAATAGCCATACAGCTCTCACACACAAACTACTTGAGATTTTGAAGGGACTGCTTGATCAGCATCACTTTAACTAGTTACCTTCACTTCTCAAATTATCATGGGCTATCAGAATCACTACATCATTAGTTTTGCTGTAACACTTTAAATCTGGTAGAAAAAATTGCCACCCACTGTACATTAGCTGCCGTCATTACTTGTCTCTTCTCATAAGCATTATGTTCCACTGATTTCACAGAAAAGTGCTATTGTACTTTCTCTAATGCTGTGGGGTTGTTTTAGCTATGTCCTCTTATCTCACTACAGTGTTAGATTTCAGGAACTTTTTTTTTTTTTTTCTTTTCCTTCTTTTTCTTTAATGAAATATTATTACAATTTTTTTTTTTTTTAATTTCGTATTAACTAACCCAGGGTTTTGCTCTGGGTCCTACCACCTCATTATTAAGACTGAAGCATTGGTACTAATATCCACAAGAGAGTTACTTAACTGATTGTCTAAGGATTAGACACCTGCAATTTCTCACAACCACTAACTGTTTGATACTGGGCAACCAGACAAGTAGCGTGACTGTGTAAAATTAAGGCTAAGACCACAAATCGCATTGCACCATCTTTGAACTGCTCAGATGAAGCCAGGCATTTTCAGGAGAGCATGTTCTACCAAAATGAATCACTGACTAATGAACAATTACTAAATCACCTCAATCTATGCAGAAATAACTTACAGCTTGAAAACACTGCAAAATCCTAACCTGAAGTATTTTAAAGAGTGCAAATAATAAAGCAGCATATGTGCTCTGTGTAAGTATGGTCTTCGACAATTACGTAACTTTGTTCTACATGAGTATTTCTGGACAAAAATATATGCCACATCTTTGTTAGTATATAATGGAGCAGTAAGTTTTGCCCTGCAAGATACAAGGAAGTTATCGAAAGCAGCTTCATGAGACCTTCACTTTCATAAAGTCCCTGCATTTAAATCACGGTGATTTTTTTCACCTTATAATGGTCACACAGAAAAGAAGTGCTAACAAATTTCAGTGGCATTATTTTACAGCCACAAGCTTTCTTCTTACAGGGACTAAGAAATGTCACTACTACTAATGAAGTGATAAAGATAGTCTCCAAAGAAAAAATAATAACTAAAAGGAGGTAAAATTTAAACTACTCTTCAATGTCTTGAATATGAAGTGGCCAGTGCTGCTTTTACCCCACTGTGCCAACACTTAACAGGCAGAAGCTGAGGTCAAGATTGACAATGGACAATCTTGACAAAGTCAAGATTGACATGGACTCTTGTTCATGTACCTGAAGAAGGACTTACAAATCCCAGCTCATATTCTAACAAAGTGAGTGTATTGTCAAGATTATTTGGTAGCTGTAACCCTCCAACAGATTGCACCCATGTCATAGATACTATATTTTGGGCGGGGTAGGGGGATGCCCATACTTTAAAAAGACTTAGGTTTGAAAAACATGCCTTCTATGAGCCACACCATTACTTAAGTCAAATAGTTGCAACAAAAGCAAACAGACAAAACTGCCCATGCCAAATCAAAGATGATCTGTTTAATCTCAAAAAGAGTAACAAAATACCTCAAACAAAATGAAAATAATGTCCCTGCAAAGGGTTTTAAAAGCACTAAAACTCATATTTACAAGGACCAAGTACTTGCAGTATGATCTGTTTCCCAGGTCACTCGAAGATGTTTATGATAATCTCACCTCTTTGTGCAAGATCACACTGAGGTGAATGGCCAACACAGAGGTCGCCCAGACTCACAAACGGCTTTGTCAGAACATCCGTGCACGCGTTCCGCTCGCCCACCACCAGGTACTCAGAGTGCCTGTCTTGTATTTCTCTTGGCCTTGAAACTGGCTGATATAAGTCAGCTCAGCTAGTTAATTAAAATCTACACTTCCCTTGAAACTAGCTTGCTTCACTACTGATGCCAAGGCAAACATTTTTCTTGGCTTCCTCAAAAGTCCACAATTGTTCTTACATAGACATAGCTTAAAAAGCCCGAAACAAATAAATTCAATGTTACTGGAAACTGTTCCCCATCCCAAACCTTTAGTACAAGAAAGACATTATGAATTTCACAGTTTCAATTCCAAATGCAGTTATTCAAGTCTCCTTATGAATTTGAAGAATAAGATCACAGACAAGTACAATTAAACAGATATTAATAGAGTCCCCTTTTTATATCTACAATGGAAAAAAAAAATTGCCCTCATGTTCAAAAAGAAGATGATGCTCTACACTTCAAAGACAGAACACTGGAGGATAAACGTCGTGATTCTGCTAAGAGTTTTAAACCTACCTGACTTCAAAAACACCTTCAATATTTACACACAAATTTAAATTCTTTCCAAGCTCAAGGTGTTAAATGCCACAGAGGTGGATTTACCAAAACGTACAAAACAGATTAAATACTAAACTATTCCACATTCCTGGATTAGGCTCTCATAGATAACTAAGAAAGCTACATTCAGGCAAGTACAAACAAGAAAACACTAATTATTTCAACTTTCACAGTTTCAATGAACACTGGAGGCTTCAGGGTATTTTTTTAGTACTAAATTCTCCCTGTTTGGTCTATCCCAGAGTTGCAAAAATTTCTCAGTTAGCTGCAAACAGTTTACCTGCACTGTCGAATTGCTCATAAGTGTGTGAAGCCATGAAAAAAAAAGCTCTGAAAGACAGAGGCCACGTAAGTACTACAGGACAGCCATGAAACTGCAGTCCTTTTGGCACACTCGGAGACAGCTCTATTGGGCTGACAGTGCTCCAGTGGCACTCTGCTGCTGCTCAAACCAGGGCTCTGAACTTTCCACTCAGCAGCAATTGACTGATTGTAATTGTGCCTTACTGCAGAAGGTTAGCAGAGTCCAAAGCCAAGGTAAAGCATCATAGGTCACAGTCTAAATGACTAAAGGCTTCAAGCACAAAGTTAGCATTAATCTTAACAACTGCAAATTACACAGTAGCACACAGGCAAGTATTCAGCAAAAAGAAATATCAAAAAGGTTTATTTAAATGAAGGCTGCCTCAGGAAGAAAAAAAAAAGTATATATTGGGAATGCACACACAGGCAGCTGGAAGGTACAGAAAGTAGCATTTGCTGACTTAGCACCCTAGTTTAGCATACCCTAGCCTCTTCGCATGGCTGCCCTTCACCAGGGAGAGCGGCAATCTTCATGGAAGTTCCCAAAGAGAAGGTGAATTTGTAAAAACTGCCTCTTCATAGGAAACACACCCTGATCCCAAGTACACAACTCCAGCATTTTACCTTCACTGAGTGTAGTGACCGCATACCATGTAAGATGCAGGCACAGGACATTACTGCAAGAGTGATCATATGAAAAAGCGAGTCACAGAAGTTCAGAGGCAGCCTGTTGAAAATCAAAGCACAAAAACCTCCAAGAACATCACAACCATCAGCATCCATTCACTGCTGCAAACCAGCACATCTGAAACCTGCCTCCTGTTGCCCAGCCAAACAGGGTTCTGAGTACAGCTTCTCATGTACTATTTCAGTGCACAATTATTAAAAGGATTTCAGGTTAAACGGTAGCTCAGCAACACAACTGAGTAGATCACTTGACATTTTCAGTTTTTAATTTAAAAACCAAATAGCCAAGTAAATGCAAACACAAGGCTTTGCACATCTTCTGTAAAGTATCTTTCATTAAAAAGGAAAATATATTTGTGATATAACCACATGTAAGAAAGATATTTCAGCTATGAACAAAAGAAAAGAGAAAGAATGCACGGGGTCCAATCGTGAACCTCAAGTCTTGATAATGTTCTAATTTCTGCAATTGTGTTAATTATTGCACACTAGTAAGTGACCACAGTGCTCATTAGCTGCTGAAAGCAACCTTTGGATCTGTCACGCTGTCTTCAAATAGGCAATTAAAGTGAAAAATGAGAGTATGCATAACTTTCCCGTGCCATATATTATATATAAATAACACAACATGCAAATAAGAACAGTACAGAAGTTCTCAACCTAACACTTGATCAACTTAGTCATGCCTTCATCTGTTTTTTTGAAAATATACTACTTTGATACTCTTGTGGTCCTTAATACAGACAATCTACTGCCTTGAGAAGAGTTCTCCCTTGCCAGAAATTAAAACAACTGTCCATTCTCCTGTCTCCAAAATAACTTGCTTTAACCAAGGTTGGACAATATCAAATGTGCTAGGACAACCTAGGTAGTGGACAGATACAAGAGATCTGTTCCTTTGGTCCTCATTGGGGCAATCTGGTTGATCAGAACTTGCCTGAGGTCTCAACGAGATGCTTTCCTGCTTTACATCAATTTACAGTACATGAGAACAACTGCAGAATTTGTTAAATTCTTTATTTAAAAGACTAAGAAAAAATAATTTAAAAAATCATAAACTGTAAGTGTTCTCAGTGGGAAGACCGAAGGTCATACGCAGCCTCTGAGGAACAACATCAGAGCTCCCCTCCCATCCTTACAGGGTGCACGAGCCCTCTGTGAGCCATCCTGCGTTCTCATCACCTTCCCAAGTCCCCTTGCTCCAGCAGGCAAGCACAACTGGCATCCTCTCTCATCAAAGCAATTCAAGCTGTGGCCTTTCCTGGCCCCATTAGAAGCGGTGCTGATTAGAGATACAGCCCAGTCCATGTGGCCCTCCTCAGACCTCTGGCACAGCTAAATGGCAGGCGACCACCTAAAGCCTGTGATTGTCTCTGGCAGAAGGGATGGCACCTGATCAACCAGTTTTTAAGCCATCTCCCATGCACCCCCTCCTCCAAAAACCCAACCAAAACTCCAGCAGCACCTACAAAACAGGGAGCTGTGCAGGAGAGTATAATCATAATTCATTAAGAGAGCATTACTGTGTGCTGGGATTGCAGATATCCTCATAATATTCTTGGTAGCTCATGTCTCAGGATATAAAAAGTAATACTGTAAATCAGATATTTAATTTCTATTCAAATGGAATGTAATTGCCGGTAACGAGCTGCAGAGCTACAAATGTCAAAAAGGCATCTCATGATCTTTCAGATGTAGTGAACTGCAAGCTCACTTCATGTGCCATGATGCTTTTCCACTTACTAAGTTAATTAGTTTTTATTTGAAACATACAATTATCGCTGCAACCAAATGCAATAATTAATGGTTACTTTTAATAGGTAAAATATTCATTAATCAAATCAACAGGAGCTCAGCAGAGTACTGGGAAGAAGGGGGGGCAGAGAAAAAAAAAATCTGCTGTTACTTTATTTTACTTTTAAAATTGGGAGATGTATTCAGCTTTTAAGCATTTGAAATGTTAACATCTTGCAACTTCTAAGCGCAAATATACTTAATGAAGCTTGAAATAGAGAAAAATTAGAATGCCATTTTCACAAAATTTCCCAACATTTAATTAAAGTCAAATAATCTCATGAGCTGCTGCTGGAGAGCGTTAAAATAAAAGGTCCATTTGCACTTAACAGTCAAGCACACAGGACATAACATATATTGCTATCAATCTCTAAAATGATCCCATTTCAATAATGAAATGAGTATTTTTATTCCTTAGCACAGTATGATGTTTTTTCTGTCTGAGAGTTTTAAAAAGTCATATACTGTGGAAAGGCACTCACCTTTTATTCACACAAATTGGGGAAGGTCCGCAAAATTACTTTAAAAAAAGGTCAAAAATCAGGAATATTATTCTATACTGAAACAATGATTTAATCACCTTCATAGCATGCAGCTCTGCCTCCAAACACACACACCAGCACAATGGTCCTTTTAACCACTTTTGTAGCCACAACTACACTCTGTGCCTTCTGCACGAGTGGCAACACCACAGCCATCTTGGTGAGCCCTCTAATGTTAAAGACACAGCAAGAGCTCATCAGGACTTCGCTTGTTGACAGAGTTGTATCACCTCCCCAGGTGACACAAGGCCAATAAAAACACTCTACCTGCTTAGCTGTGACCCCTGCTCAGAGGCAAGCTGCTGGGGGGATGCCTGTCAGGGAAGGTGTTTTTCACTCCCTGTGCTGACAGCCTGGAGAGAAAGGAGGAAAATAGCTAGAGGGTGCTTTCCAAGGCAGACCCAGCCCTGCATGCAGACTTTCTAGGTGTCCAGGCAAAAACCTCTCTTTCCAAGATTCACACCTTTCTCCACTCTCCAAGGTAACACACATCATTATCCCTCACATTTGGAAGCTGACAAAAAAGGGAAATGAGGAGCATTCATCTTGCATTCAGCATTTTGCCAAAACTATGAGAAAATAATTTTTGGTTGTTGGCAATGGATTAATTAAGGGTTGGTTTTAGTAGGTTTCTAGAACTCAAGCCTGGCCTGGGCAAATCCATAAGAGGTGTGGCCTTTTGGGGAGCTAAAATTGGTAACTAGTAAGAACAATCTTTGCACAAACCGCAAGTCTGTACTTTTTTCCAGTCAAGCATGTGAGGTGAATACATGCTAAATCCATATTCTAGGATAAACAGTTTTGCCTAAAGCAAGCAGTTATTTCAAACCAGTTAGTCTTCCTATTAAAAAATTGAAAATTTATAGGTTTATGCTTTGCCTTTTTATTATTATTACTCAAATACTCAAACCCTTGTTCTCGTCTATTTTCAATAATGAAAAACTGGCTAAACATTCCAAAATAAATAAAACCTAGTATTACTTTAAATAAATGTTCAAAATATATATCTTGACAGTTCTGATGCTTGGGGGTTTTATTTCCTGAGGTAGTAACGATCTCCAGGAGTTAAAATAATATGATTATATCCCAGCTCCATGGCCAGCTAAACCACAACAGAACTGCAGTGGTACATATTTCATTTGCAATGTCAGAAGATCTCCATTTCAGACTATCAACATAGCACTAAATTTTCAAGTGTCATTGAAAACAGGCCACTTCTAATTTTGCCTGGAAACACTAAAATGAACCACTATAGACAGGGCAGCTAGTATTTCACAAGTTAAACCTCTTCATCTTTACCTGGAATCAAAAAGGACAGCTTTTACTATAAGTTATTTACTGTGTCTTCACTCTGCTGCAAACAGTGGTTGCAGGATTTTTTGGCTTATTCTGAGGGAGGGTAGTATTAGAAGGAAACAATATATTATTTTTCTTGTGAGCCACTAAAACTTCTGTAAGTAGCTTATTTTCTGGGCTGCTACTCTGTACAGTCTTGTAGGAGACAGACTAGATTCCTAATCTTCACTTTCTGCTGACAGGAACAGGGATTCCATAGAACTAAGCAATTTCTTGTAAGGAAGAAGGAAATGTCATCATTACTTAGCATTACTCGAGAAAGTTCTTCTAGAAGATGTCAACCATGTCCACAGGAGGCAGAGGCTGGTGGAGCAAGGATGAGAACCAGTTGTGTAAGAGTGTCAGGTGCTCAGATAACCTCTATTTCCTGAAACGTCTTCTCCAAAATTCATTTGAACACACCATGTCTTGCACAATTTTATTATTTTATTTCACTGGAAGTAATTTCACCACCAACATGCCTTATTCAAGACTATGACCAACTCCACAATTGTCACCAGTGCTATACACAAAATATCCAACAACAAGCCTACCCTCCAGGGAACAAGAAATGCACATACATATATCCTATATAAGTACATTACTTGGAGGAAGTGGGGTAGGATGTAGGGGTGTCTCTCTAAGCGGAAGACATTATCACTGGAAATAGTGCACAAATGCGAACCTAAGACTGCGGGATGAAAAATCTACTTCTCTGTGAACAAGTTTACAGTAATCCTAAATAAAAATAGTTATCCCAAACTGCACCTTTTAATCGTCTAATAATCATTGTGATGACAAAGACTGGTAAGGAAAACATTTTTAAAGTGCTGTTAAACATCAACCTTGAGCAACAGGACTATTTTTGTCCTTAAATTACTAACAGTAGAGCAGGTCCTTTGCACTTTTGTACCTTTGTCAACCATTCTTGGAAGAGAATTTCAAATTCTCTTGAGAACTAGTAAGGTGCAATTTATAATTTCATGCACCAAAAGTACCACTTCATTTCCAGTCTCTCCAGTCACTGGAAGCCAAGTATACAGTATACAGTTTAGTGCCCTGCACTAAATGACATCTGGCTACATCAGTTCAGCTCCTAAAGGACAAGAGTTTGCAGAACGGAGAAAAGGCAAAGTATCACAGCTTTATCAGAACTGGATCCTGACATTTGCAGTCTCACCACAATGACCTGAACTGATACAACACAAAGATAAACCTGAGGTTTTACTGTCACTCATGAAACTGAGGTACGAAAGGAGGCATTTTCTGTCCGAGGGAACTCCCAAGTTTTCAACACGGCCAAATGACTTTTTCCTCCCAGTTAAGCCCTGTGCAGATTTCCACTCTGACTCACCCTTGGTGCCTGTCATCTGCAGGGGCAGGAAGAGAGCAGTAACTCACTGAGAGAAAGTCGCTTTTGGCTCCGAACCCCACTAGCCAGGGAAAGGAAACACCCCACGACAGGCAGCGGCCGCCTCTACTTCATGGGGAGACACAAGCACAAAGAACTGCCTCATAGGAGTTCTTCGTAGAAGATTAAAGGCAAATGAGACATTCGGCTCAGGTGTGAGAGGACACACAGCCGGGGACGGACCGCATAAATCGACCAGTATCGGTTTACATAGGATTTACCGCAGGCTTCGCCCCCTTCCGTGCGCTTCCCACGCAGGGACGAGCACAGCGCCAGCCCGCAGTGGCCAGGCCTTAGCGCGAGGAGAGCCAGGCCCGCCGCGACCTCTCGTGGCGGCGCCAAGAGTGCTGCCCCGGCCGCCGCCATTTCTCCTCCTGGGCGCGGGGCGGGGCGGCCGGCGGCTGCCGTTTAGTAGACGGTATTTGAGCTCCCGCAAACTGAGGGATTTTCCAGCCGTTTCTCACCGTCTGAGTCCTCTCCTCACAAGGCACCAGCTGTGGCGTATCCCCTGCCATTTCTCCAGGTGCGTCGCCCCTCAGGTGCTCTGCGCCAGTGGTGATAATGAGAGTAGGGAGGTACCGCATTTGATAAAAACAACAACAATAATAATTATAATCCTAGTTGATTCTGTCAGGGGAAGCTAGACCTGTCAGTCAGAAAAAACGACTGAGAAGAAAGCTGAGATAGTTCTTTCCAGTCATTCTTTCGAAACAGAAAAGTATTGAGATACTTCTGCTGCTGCCAATAGCTGTGATGTAGGGAAAACCCAAATCACATTGAATTAAGCTAAGTCTCGATGTGTTTGAAAGATAAAAAGGCAGAGAGGAAGTGAATGATCAGCTTAAAATGGAAAATAAATTTGGATAAGGATAAAAATTATGACATTAAGTAGAGATTTAAGGAAATCAATAAGCTTAATAATCAAAGATGTTTTAAGGCCAAGACATGGTCTTACACTTTCTGTTTCTACTTCATTAGTCCAATCAAAAACATGCTGTGTTCAACAAATATGAATTAATTTCCCAGTGTGAAGACAAAGAAAATGCAGTAAGTTACCAATTCCTTTAAAATTCTAATACTTTTTGCCCTCTGAATATACAATTATTAATCAAATAGTCACACCAATAAATACAAAGCTAGCTTACCATAATAAAAATATATTTACAATTACAACAGGGGGACTGCTCACAAAACATTACATGCAGTTCTTTGGCTTCCACAGTTTGTGCCTGACATTTATGTATGCTGAAGCGTCTGTACTGCCTTAATGTTTCGTGTAATAGAAAGCAACAGAAGGGCACTGCACTTCTGGCAGGTGAAATCAGTGCCCCGAGTTCATACAAGTCAAACTTGGGAAGGTTTCTCTGCAGAGAAAGCTCATTTTCTGCTCAGGAAAAATTTAAGAGGATGAAGCAATCTAATAAATACACTAATATGCCAATAATCAGTTTTAAGTTACGGTAAGATAAAAAATACAAAAAAGGAAAATACTGTACAAACAGTAACATTTCTCGTTGCGTCGAATTAGGAACAAAGAAAATCCATTTGCTTATTTTTGCCTGTGAGCTTGAAATGTGTATTTCTGACTTCTAAGAATGTGGGTAAGCAGTGCCTCACCCTGAGCTCAGTACAGCTTCAATAGTACTGCTGTTTCAAAACAGTGTTAAATTTACTGTATTTACAAGTCTGTACCCATTTGAAAACCAGATTGTTTAGAAACAACAGAACACCTGTTATTTTGCTTTTCTTGTGTATTATAAGTAAGTAAAATCAAGAGGAACTCAGAAACAAGTAATGGGGAAAGGAAGGCATCACTGATGTCAAAACTTCAAGCAAGGCCTTCTCAGATCATGATACATAAATATATACAATATATATATATGTATACCAATTCTGGCATCTCAATGAAAAGATGCATATTCCTCTAAACAGTCCAGCTGCTAATTCCATTTTATTGCTGCCCAAAAAAAAGGACTTCCTAAAGTGATGGTTTAGTACCTTCTAGATTCTATTGTTACTCCTAAACAACAATTAACTGTTAGAGGTGGATAGCATTATCCATTATTAAAGCAATAAATCTTAATATTATTTTTATTCTGTACTATTCCTCCTCTGATCAACAGCCAATTACAAAATAAAAAGCACAGCATACATTTA
>JANHGN010018533.1:0-43545 GCA_024605025.1 Megaceryle maxima
TCTCTGAATTCTCTTTTTTTCCCCTGGTGTCATGCTGTATCCCAAAAAAGGATTTTTGTTGGGGTGTTGTTAACCCCCCCCCCCCCCCCCTTACTAGCTGTTTCTGAGGAAAATTAACTCTTTTTGTACTACAGCCAGGCCTAGAGGTGCCTTCTCGACCTTGTGGCTTTTCCTGCCCTTTTCAAGACTTTTTCAGCGTTCTGCTTTAGGATCTGCTTCATTCTTGGTTAGGGAAACATGTAAGCACACGCTTGACTTTCTTCGCAGAGCCCATAGGCTTCAGACGTACAGAGTTAAATATGTGCTGAAGTTCTTGGCTGGTGTGGGGATGCTGTGATCAGCGCTTTCCACATTTAAGCCCATCATGTGCAGTGCTGTCAGTAAGCCTGGGTTTGGGCCACGAAGGGCTTACTGTCGGGTAGGTGCCATGGGCTGCAGGGAGATGCGATCAACTTCAGCCAATAGACTCTTGTAAAACCAAGTTCTTTTGAGAACTGTGGCAGACATGGAGGCTGCTGATTAGCTTTCCAGATCAGGACTTTCTTGAGGAGGTCCGAGGGGTTTAGAAATAACGCGTCGCGGGAAATGGTGTTGATCTGTTTCTGCCATCTGAGAAGCTGGTGATGGTGAGGAAGGTAGGGAGCATGTGTGCCTGAAGCTGCCACTTGTTTAGATGAGCTGCCTGCCCTCGATGTTACAAATCCTTTGGTACTCTTCGTAACATAGTGATTACTTCTGGCTAAATTGTAATTCACATCCTGCAACTGGCAGATTCGAATGGATTTGCTGTGCATCTTCTTAATCTGTATGTATCACTACCTGAGAGGAGAAGGACAAGCTGCTGCTGGGCAGGGCAGTCCCAGGCGCTGTGACAGCGCTCCTCTGCAAGCTGGTGTGCCTGGAGGGTGGCTGCTGGCTACGGGGGCATGTGCGATGTGGGAAAGAACTGTTGAGGGTGCTCTGCTCTTCTTAAGCCCAGGGATGTCTGTGTTGTGTCGGGCAGAGCGAGTATTTCAGAAGGTCTCATAGGATGGTCAGACTTTCATGTCAGTTCGGGATTGCTGGAATGTTGTTCACGCAGAATTTATTTAAGAGACTCAAAGTCATGTTTCTTATTGAACTGTCCGTTAGAGCATTGTAAAGAATCCTCAGGGTTCCTTTATCACTGTAAGAATCCCAAGCTAAGCTTTTTCCAAAGCTACTGCTTGCTGAAGTCTCTGTTCACCGTCTGGTCTGAATCTTTATAGGAAATACTCTGTTAGAGGAGGATGTTTGGCCTTTTTGCCTCTTGCCCTGTGTCCTTGCTTTTTGGAGCGTCCAGGGTAGGGTGTCTGTGCATTGCCAGATGTTCATTCTTTTTCCACCACCTAAAGAAAAGCTTAGTTCTTCACTATGCTGCTCCAGATATCAAGGCTTGTCCTCCACGTGATTGAACAGAGTTTGACCTCTTTCTAGCCGCGTCACACTTGCTCATGATATTTTTGCAGCAGCTCCAATCATAAGATGAAGTGTTTCTCTTTGGAACAGAATGAACATAAACCAAGATGATGTACTCTGCCTTCTGTGCTTTCCCATACTCCATGCAGGGCTTTCACCGAGGAGCCAGGGGCTGCTGCTTAGGTGGGCTTGTTTGTGTTCTGTCCCTGACTTAATCTGCTGCATCTACTAAAGGCTACACTGCAGGGGTATGTGAGGCCCTGAATGCACTCCGGTCAATTAGGTCTGTAAAGCATTATTTATTACTATTATTTTTTTTTCAAAGTGGGTCAAGCCATTTTGGCATTTCAGGCGTTGATTCCTGGTTCAATTGTAGGCCTCAGTTGCTATGGCAACTGCAGAAAGCGTTCGTCATGGCTGTGCCTTGGGTCAGATTCAAACTTCAGGGGCGGAGCAGGAGCAGTGAGAGTTTTGAGGGGCTCGGGGCAGGGGGAGGCGAATGGGATGGAGCTTCAGGCTTGTGATTTTTGCGCCCATCCTCGCTGTGGTAGAGAGGAAAGGCTGAATTCACAGACTCTTCCTGTTCTTCATTGTGTGCGCACCCGTGGAGTCTTTCGTGTGAGAAATACTCAGCATTGCCCGCTCGTCAGATAGCATAAGGTGGATTCAGACCTCCTGAGTTTGATCAGATCTCTGCTGTTGACTTAAGGGAGAGCTGAAGAAGGCGCCCTTGAAACTGTCTTTTTTCTCTGTTTCTGCAAAGGTGCTAAGCCATATATATCTAACACAATGTGTATGGAGGGAGTTAGTTTTTTAAAGCTTGCCAGAGATGCTAAGTGACTGGAAAAGGAACTTGGAGGGCAGATCTGCCTTGGATTGTGCTTAGCAGAGCTGTCACTGAGACCTATGGCTGCAGTAGTGTGAACTGAGCACGGACAAACATACACGTGCCAGCTTCAAGCTAGTCAGTGCTGCTGCTGCCGTGTGTCCCCTCTAGGGATGGTGATTCCACCCCTCCCTGGGCAGCCTGTTCCAAGGCCTCACCACTTTCTCAGTAAAATTTTTTTTTTCCCCCTAATACTCAACCTAAACCTCCCCTGGCACGACTTAAGCCCATTTCCTCTTGTCCTATCCCTAGTTACCTGGGAGAAGAGACCACCTCACTACAACATCCTTTCAGGTAGTTGTAGAGAGGAGTAAGGTCTCCTCTCAGCATCCTCTTCTCCAGACTAAACAACCCCAGCTCCCTCAGGAGCTCCCCATAAGACATTTTTTCCAGACCCTTTACCAGCTTCATTGCCCTTCTCAGAGCTTGCTCCAGCATTTGTTGGAGTCCACAAAAGGTGAAATTGGTTTCATTTCTCATTTGATTACAAAAATGAGTAAAAGAGTCCTGAACTTCTTAAACTTCTTAGAGGGTTTCATCTGAGTTTCCTGTTCACATGGTGCAGCTGTACCCTAGTTTTGAACTGGTTATTTTGTGCTTTACTTCAGAAGCAGTAAAAACTCAAGTGCTCCTCCATAACTGGAACCTGAAAGTGAGCAGAACCTTGACCAAATTTGACTTGATCTTTATAGAGTTGCTTGAAGCTGAAACTCAAAGTGAAACTTGCGTGAACTCACATGAACTGTAAATGAAGAGGTTGTACTGATAAACTCAGGTGTCAGAGAGCTGTAGAAGAAAAAGGAGTATGTCTCTTCAAAGAAGATTAGTGCAGCATTATGTGACTTGGGGACATCGGCTTCAAATTCTTGCCTTGTATTTGTGGGGACCTCTCACGTGAACCAGTTTATGTTGAATCAAGCATGCTGGGGGCAAGATTTAGGAAATTTGTAAGAATGCCAGGTAAGCAGCAACACAGCATGAGCAGGAGCATTGCAGCCTTAGAATTTAGAGGTCTCAACTGTAGTGACGGCAATTCAAAACCACTTCTGTCTCTGGAAGCATTGCTGATCAACTTCAAGTCTTTCACAGCACCTTCTGCACATGCATTACAGAAGATTTTTGTAAACCCTTTTTCTCTACCATGTTCATTTTCTGTATGAGCTTCCACACTTCATATTCTTGAAAACATCTTCTGAGGGGTTTCTGTAAAATGCCACGCTACTGTTCTTGCCAATTGCAAGCTCCTTGTGTGTGTGTGTGTGTGTGTGTGTGAAATCTGATTCCGTTCATGTTTCCATAAGCAACTTTGTGGTAGGGTTCCTGCAAATTGTTTAGGGAAAGTTTCATCTCTTTTGTGTTAACCCAAGCAGTGAGCAAATAGAGGATCATTTATAAGACCAGTTGATCCAGTACTAAACCAAACTAAACCTGTTAACTCCTGAGGAGTGTATTATGTTATCTACCCGTATCTGCTAACTAACATTTGTAAAATGTTTTGGGCATCTTCAGAGGTAAGAGGTGGATATAATTTTTATCTGAAAATTATGAAACCTTAGGCATCTATTCAACTTTTACGGACTTCAGAAAGGAAGTGATCTTTTTTTAACTACTTCACTGTACATCCCACTGTGAGAAGCAAACTTTAATTTGCCGTACATAATTGTTCTTAAGACTTGAGTTCTACCAGCTTCTTTAATTCAGTCCCTTACAGCTGTAATTCCCTCATCCTTTTTCTATTGCCTGCTCTTCTCTCACTCAGATGTGGCCTGCTTTGTAATGCTCACGAGATAATGGTACCAAAGCAACTCGATGTGGCAGAATTAGCACAGCATTCACCCTTGGATCAGCCCAGGTTCCACTGTAACTTGCAGGTTGCAGAGCTGAACGGTATCGGCTGAAAAGCCCTCAAAGATGTTTGGGCTGCTCATAGATAGATCTGACTGCTGAAGGAAATGAGCTACGCAGGGAAAAATGGATGTAGTGTGTGGTATTTTGAAGAGTCTGGCAGGAAGAAGAGGCATCAAAAGAGAAGGAACAGTGAGGAAATCTGAGTTTTCCTGTTCTCTATAAATATGTATG
The DNA here is from genome assembly GCA_024605025.1 of Megaceryle maxima. NCBI lineage: Eukaryota > Metazoa > Chordata > Aves > Coraciiformes > Cerylidae > Megaceryle > Megaceryle maxima. Next base: position 4,403 of record JANHGN010018533.1, read on the forward strand.
TAACTGGCTTTCTGATTTAGGGCTTTTGCTGAAGACATGGAATAAGAAGTTCCAGACTCCTAAATATTTCATAATTTCCATAAAACTCTAAAAGGTCTTGTTTTTCCCCATTATGAAAGGGGAACTTACAAAAAACATGAAAGCTTTTCTATTACAGCAAAACATTTTCATGCCTAACTCTAATGAGTGTGGGAAAGGATGATCTGATACAGGAAATCATGACTGCTTTGTCTGTCATCATGACTCCCCTCCCAGTGCCCCATTGGTTTCGATGACCTTTAATGGAGCATTTCATACAAGATGTGATTCCATTTTTGGGTGTCTTGTTGAGAACAGTGTGCTGAAATAAAGGAGGGACAGAGGGGGACTGTGTTGAGAAGACACTGACATCTCCCTCATTCTTGAGTGCAAATTCAGGTTTTCTAAGCTCACATCATGATTTTAAGCTCTCAGAGCTGATAGGAGAGCATGAGTTCATTCTGGTAGGCATTCATCTGTGGTCAGATGAATTGAAGAGTGGGTGGAGAAAGACGCTGGTGAGCTGTTGTAGTTTCCTCTGCCACTGGTCAGCAATAACTGTCTACAGCCTAATTCCACTGGGGATGTAAGTCCTGAGTGTGGCATTGGGTGCATTGCTTCAGGAAGGCAGATTTGTCCACTGTGCTAGTGAAGAAATCTGCAGGGAATGCTCCACCCCAGGGCATGGGTGCAGATGCTTTCCGTTTGACTTGAAGATTGTTAACCCTGCTTTTTCTTTCTCCCTGCAGTACTGCCAGTAACTCCAACCGCAGCACACCTGCCTGCTCCCCCATCCTGCGCAAACGCTCCCGCTCCCCGACACCGCAGGACTCCCAAGGAGACACCATGGTGGAAAAAGGCTCGGACCACTCGTCGGACAAATCCCCTTCCACGCCGGAGCAGGGTGTACAGCGTAGCTGTTCCTCCCAGTCAGGCCGCAGCGGGGCCAAGAACTCCAAGGTGAGGAGCGAGCAAATGACTTTGGCCGAGATGTGCACGCGTCCCCAGTTCTGAATGCTCTAATGTGGTACACTGGCTCTGTCCCGTGCCTCTTACTCTCTGGCTAACCTTCCTTCTTCCTCCCCCATCATGCTTCTGAAATTTCTACTAACTGGGAGCCATTTGCCTAGGTCAGACTTCAGCACAACTCTACCATCCTTCAAGTGGCCTGAGTCCACGAGTTGCCGATGGCTTGTGCTGCAGCTCATGTAGGCTAACCTTTCTGCAGTCAAGGCCTTGTGGTTTTGAGAGGGACCTTGAAATCAGCTGTTGCAGTTCCTTTTTATTATCTTGGTCCTAAAGAGTCATGGAACAAATATAAAGGCTTCTCTGTGCAGACAGCCTGTGAAGGGCCCGTGCACTTCCCGTCTAAGCCTGTTGAGATGAGGTTCAAGTTGCACAGAATCCATTTGCCAATCCTCTGCACATCGCCTCCCCTCAGTGCAGCATTAGGACTGTCTTGACCAGAGTAGGTGATATTTTCCCTAGAGAGTTACTGTGTCTTTTGACCATAATAGAAATAGCCTTGTCTTTTCTGTACTGAGGTAGAGGGTTTCAGGGTTGGCAACTCTTGATTTTCTGTGAGCAATGGGACCTGGTGAAACACACATGAAGGCCTTGAGAGCCAAACATAACCTTTGATTATAACCCTAATGTCAGTAATGTTTTCTAAGATAGCTGTCAGGAGCACTTGTGTTTTTCCAGATTTTTGAAGCGAGGTGTTTCAGCCTGAATAACATAATGGTGTCACAGGCGTAACTCTGATGGCTTGTGTGAAACAAGTTATTAGATCTTTGCCTGATTTATTTCTGGATTGTGTCACACACATAAGAAGTCTTTATCCACTCCCCTTTGTGGTCACTGTCAGCAGAGGAAACAGCATTCACTGGCTCACATTCATGGGGCTGAGCTGATCTCTTGCCACTAACAGGGGAGTATGTGAGGTCAAAAGAGGGAGCAGAGGGCTTTTTCAAGATGAATCATTTGAGACCTGTCAGTTCTGAGGTTGCCCTTGAGGTCAGACTTGCTTCCTGTGCACCCTGTAACCTACAAACACGGCCCCAGGGTGGCAGGACTGGTTGCCAGCCTTCTGCATCATGGTGCCAGCAGTCTGTCCCCAAAAGCAAGCCGTGCAGATGGGAGGCAGGCAGGATGCAGGGCACGCCGTGTTTAGAGCCACCCTGGGGGACACTCTGTCAGGGAAATGGTGTCCTTGGTAAGGAGGAGTTACAGAGATGAGTTGTATTGCCCTGGCCCCTAAAGTGCTGTGATGTAAGGCTGTAGAGTGTGATTTTTACCAACACGGTGACTACTAAGGCTTGACTTGAGTTCACGGTGCCTCTCCCAAGGAAGGGGGGGATATAATGCTTTCTGGTGGGTTTATGGGTTTTCGTTCTCTTGATCTGCGAGGTAATTTTTTGTCTTTCCTTAATATCTCTCTTTTCATTCCTGCATGCTTTCTCTCCGATAAGTCACACAAGCGCCTCTCCAAAGTAAGCCTTTTTTTTTTTTTTTCTCTCCCGTCCTCCACTGTAGAATTGTCTCATCACTCAGAAACCCTCCCGTGGTACTGAGCGGTGACCCCAGTAAGGCATTCTCCTGGTGCGGCTGCGAGAATGCCGGCAAGAGCTCAGCCCAGTGCCTGTAGCTGAGAAGCTGGTTTCACTTACATCACTGGGATCTCATTAATATTTGCTCACATGGTGTGAGAACCGGCCTGTTCTTCACACTCCTTCAATTACTTCCAATTTTAGCCTTTGTTTTAAGGTTTGCTTTCCCCCTCCCTTGCAGTGAGCAGAGCTGCTGTCTTTGCCGGGCAGAAGTCGCTGGCTTTGGTAGGCTGAACAGTACCACGACCCCTCCTTTCTCCTCTCTTCTTTATGCCTTTCAGAAACAAGAGCTGATCTCTGTAACTTCCTGCCTGCTTTTTATGATGAATAGTAGTTTTGTGGCCAGTGATCTCAGCTTGCACGCTTTCCCATGTGATGTAAATATTAAAGATCGGTGATGTCAAATGAACCCAGCTTAAACCTGTTAGAACAGACCTGTCCCGAATGAATTGTGAGAATTCATGGGCTCGCTCTGGAAGGTGCTAAGTAGAAGATCCCCCTGGGGGTGCTTGGATTGGAGATAAGCTCAGCTGAGATTTGATCTCACGTCTCTGTGCTGCCCTCAGAAGAGTGTAAAAGTCATAAACCCAGCTGGGATGCTTATTGGACAGCATGCCGGGCTGTGGGCATTTCCACATGTATACAAATGAAGTTGAAACCAGGATGGCTTCATAATCCACAGAATCAATGCCTTGGCCTTTCCCCAGTTGGTACTTTAGATTTCATTCTAGGCAAGTTCTCACAGAGTAGTGAAGTCTGCAGCGCTGGCTTACTGTTTTTCCTTGGCCTTAATGCCTCTCGTAACCAGCCAGCCTGACCTTGCATGATTGCTGCCGGAAGCTTCTTTTATGGCATTTTTTAGACAGATCATCTTGTACTTGCTAGATATAACTCGGATAACTACAAAGAAGGACTGTGGGACAAATGCCTCAGGTGAGATGTAAAAAAACTTCTATGGAAAATGCAGGTGTGAAGTAGCAGAGAGTCCTGCAAGGATTGCTGGTGAGTAGAGGTGTGTGGGTCAGGACAGGTCATGGCTAGGCTACTGTCAGCTGGAGGGGCTTTGCCTGAGCTTTGGAGAGGTTTGTTAGGAGAAGGACTGGGGAGAAGAACATTGGTAGAGAGTGATGTAAAAAAAAAAAAAAAAAAGCGTAAAAAGGTACTGTGATGTCCTTGCAGCCAGCCCCTTGCTTTTCTGAGAGGAAAAAACCCCATCAAGACAATTAGAGAAACAAGAGGGAAGTGAGCCTCGGATGAGTTCCAGCGAGGAAGCTGATGCACAAGCGAATCCCAGGGATCACCTCTGCCTGGCTGCGTCAGAGCCTCCTGCCCTGCTCACCCACGGTCTGTGCACAGAGGGAGGAGCCTAACGCAGCATGAAGGCTGAATCTCTTTCCTGTGCCCCACAAGGTGGCTTTCTCTGGTACGAGTGAGGAATCTCAGGCGTAATAAGCCCCCTCATTCTCCCCACATAGCTGATGGTGGCGTCTGCTTGAGACAGATACTAGGAACAAAGAACTCAAGGATAAAGATTTTAAAATCTCCTTTCTCAGCCTCTTCTCCTCCTCCCACCCGTCTTCTACAAGAAGAATGATCTAATTTTCCAACCTGTCTCACTAATGAAATGAAACAGCTTGAGCCCATGAGTTTGTTGCTGTGTTTATACAATTGCTGACAGATCTGCTTGAAGTCCCTTGCCCTCTTTTGTCTCGTGTTAGTTGTCGTGCTGCAGTGTTGCCATCAGAGGGAGCGCTTCACCGGAGTTTTTAAGCACTGGATTGCATCTGTAGGAAATCTTTTCTGGAGCTTCCTTTTCCATGCTGCCCACCAGTGTGGCATGGACCAAACCACCTATAGGACTGGTGTCTTTTATTGGCAAACACTGCTGCTTTTAGAACAGCTTTCTGAACTCAGCAAACCCCTCACTTTTGCTAGTAGCCAACAATGAAATACCTACTTGTAATGCTTTTTGTCTTGCCCAAGGATAAAAGTCATTTTCTCTCCATTGCAAATCCTTCAGATTCTTCCCGCTGTCTGTAGCTAGTAATGAATGCTGAGGATAAGAAGCAGGCTGGGGAAAAATGAATTTTGCTGTAGGCCCTGGAGATTGTAGAACAGTTTAGGTTGGAAGGGATCTCAGAAGGTCTCTAGTCGGAGCCAGCGCTCAAAGCAGGGCCGATGCGGTTAGGTCAGGTTGGTCCAAAGTCTTAGCCAGACACGTTTTGCAGATGTCCAAGTCTGGAGATCCCACAACCTCATCGGGCCTCTTCTCCAGTGCTTAACCACTCTTGTTGTGAACAGGCTTTTTCCTTCCTTCCGAATAGAATTTTCCTTACTGCAGCTTATGACTGTTGCACCTTGTCCTTGTGCGATTATGAGAAGAGTTTGGCCGTGGCTTCTCATTTACCCCTCCCATTGGGTAGTATAATTGCCCTTTAGCTAGTAGGTCATGAAATTCTGGTCATTTTGGATTGGGGTGAGGGATTTGGGAATACATTTCATCAATAACTTTGAGTTATTAGGCCATGGACCTTTAGAGAGAAGCCAAGTAAATAGCACAGATTCTGGAAGCATACAAGTCAGGAGAAAGGGCTCTGGAATCCATTCTGAGCTCTGCCACCACCCTGGTTCTGTGCCTCTGTTTCCCCAGTTGTAAAATGACCTTAGGGATACTTCTAGAGCTCTGTGGCATGTCATTCACTTGGCAAAAGGTTTCCGTTCCCTGGGAAGCAACAGTATGGAGGAGTGGGTTGTGGTCCTGCTCCCGGTAATACTGGAAAGGTGGAAACTTCTGTAGCCATCAAGTTAGCAGGCTGAGCTTCATGTTGTATGTGTGATCCACTGTTTCCCATCTGCACTATAAAGCTGTAATCTTCCATAGCGGTATATGCAAATAGGAGATCATTAACCCATGAAGTTTTAGAGGCAACACTATATTAATTAAAGGCTCAGAGAAAATACCCCTAATTTTCCTGCATTCTTCCTGGTTCCAGCCACCATGTAACTATGAACTCTGGTGTCTGCTCCTATAGCATCAATTCCAGCAAATCAGTTACATCTTTTCCACTTCTGTGTGCAACTCCATTCCTCTGTTACTTATTTATTTTCTCTTTTCAGTTCTAATGCTTATGGTTTCTTTTTCCAGTATGACAGACTTAACCTGCTCAAAGTAAGAATATGTTTTTCCTTTTTCTTTCTTTTACCCCTCCATTATACCATCTCTTGATTGTCACAGTTCGCATCCTTCTATATTCTAACTTGCATTGAGTTTAAAAAACAAAAAAGGTAAATAAAAGTGAAGATAGATTTAAGGACTCAGATAATCTCCCTTCTCTTTGGACTTCCTGCAGTCTGTTCTACCTGCAAAACAGGGCTCGGGGGAAGGAATCTCTTCATGCTTAAAACACCTGGTGGAGGCAAAAGATGAGGCTTGGATGTCAGTATCATTGTGTGGAAGGGCAAGAAAGGAGGAGCTGAAGGGCTCTGCAGTTTGGGGAAATTCAAATGTGATGGGGGGCGGGGGGGAAAGAGTTACTGCAATTAAGGCAGCAGAGGGGAATGAAATGCTGTGGTAGTGTGCTGACACCACAGCATGTGCACCCTGATTTAGAAGAAACACTGACAACAGTGCCGCTGTTTTGTTTATGCCAATTATAGATGGATAATGAATCTTTTTCCCCGGGAATTTCTGGGTTACGCCTTTTGCTCATTAAGGCAAACAGATGGCAAAACAAATCTGCAGGAAAATCACTCCATCTTAGAGACCCTGTGCTCCTGAGGACAAGGTGGTGTGTATGTGGATTAAGATTAATTCCTCCAATTTTTTTAGCATAGGCTGAATTGAATAAGGCCTTTTCCCATGTCCTACTTGCAGAGAAGGATGACTTCAACCGGACCCTCTGTGAATGGAGGGTATGGCCAAGTATGGGAAGTAAGAAGAATTTCCTCTGGTTAATTGATAAGCCATACTGTGTATTTGGTTCTTCAGTTCGTATCCTTTTCCCAGGATTTGGGGAAAGGCCTTTAGGGGGTATTCCTCTTTGTAATGTTAAACTTCTGTGTTTTGTCCTGTGGCACATGTATGTTGCTGTGGGGCTTTTCATTAGAGAGCAGTGTAGCGAAACTGGCAGAAATGCCCGAAGGTTGCAAGGGATCCTTCAGAAATGGTGGCTTCAGGAAAGAGATCCAGATCCCAGTGAGGTTGTCTACTGGAGTGGCATATAGGGAGCTTAGGAGACTGAAATCAGGGAGATCTAGGGGAAGAATGGCATTAGCAGCCCCATGTCTTCATAGAAATCTCTGGTCCAATCTGATCTCATCAACACTTCGTGCCTACTTTCCTATGATAAACATCCTGTATGTCATTGCTCCTGTTGTGGGCTACCCCGGTGCGGGTAGTGTCTGTGTTTCTGTGAATATGAACTTAAATCTCTCCGAGTGACACTTCCACAGGCTCTGTTACAAGTTGAAGAACAGTATGTTTTCCTTCATACTCCAGACTGGCTATAAAGCTGTGAAAAATAATCACAGTCCAAGGTCAGAAGCACAACGACCTCAAAGAAAGAATTGCAGTGAAATACTGCTTCTGTCCTTGTCTGTTGGACTCAACTCCCCCCACGTGGAATGTAGCCGTGCCATTGCTGCTTGGGAGAGGGGGACGGGCCCATCTGTGTGACTGCTGGCACACGACAGGCCTGGCAGTGTGCACTGGAGCTGAGCACTGATAGTGGTGAAAGGCTAGAGTGCCCCCAAGCTTCATTGCCCTGCAGTAAATCCACCCTAAAATGGGGGATGCCTGGACTTTCTGTCAGTTCTGCTCAGTGTCCTGACATTAGAAAGCCAGCCTGACTGAAGTGCGAGTGTGAAGTTTATTTGTGAAGTTTATTTCTTCCTCTCTCTGTGCACGTAAATCTCGCCTCCAGCTGAAAACCGCCAAGTGTGGCTTTCCAAGCTGGGCTAGCTTTGTATTACGCTGCAGTGGGACATGTGGCCTGTCCTCTTACACCATCTGAAATGCCATGATAAGGACAAAAGAAAAATACACGGGTAAGGGTATGACTGAAAAACAGTGAAATTTAGAGAGCCAAAATAACCCCCCCCCTTTTTTTTTTTTTTTTTTTTTTTTTTTTTTTTTTTTTTTTTTTTTTGCTTAGCTTTTCTAGTGATTGTCTTCAGCATTTTTCCTGGCTGTCTGTACCTCTCCCTTTTACAATACTATTAGAAAGTTTTGCCTGATGACTTTTGCGAATAAAATTCCATCCCTGCCTCTTGGTAGCTCATTGAGGACTTATTTGCACGGGGCCCGTTGAGCGCAGTGTGATTTTTGGAAGCCAGCCGGCAGGCGGGGAGGAAGGAAGCGTGGAAGAGGCGGCTGGCAATGGCTACGGTCAGCGGGTGCTAGTGGGCGCTGCTGTTCTGCAGAACCCATCGCAGCATGCGCGCCTGAGGCCGGGTTGTGTGCGTGCATGGGGACATGCACACGTTAGCCTGAATTGTTTCCTGTTACGGACTCGTGCTTCTGGTTGTGTTCTTTGTTCCCGTAGCTGGAAATAACTCTGTTAGAGCACGCTGTGAAATCCATCGAAATCTTCTGTTTAATTCCACTTTCACTTCGCTAATTACACAAACCAGATTGGACCTAGTTTCTCTATCCATCTTTCTTTTTGATCCTAAGGTCTCTGTGCTAACTAATGCTTCTCTTTTATTTTGTCCTTACAGAAAAGCCAGAGTTGGTATAATGTAAGTACTCCAGTTTCTCTTGTCCCTGGGTGAATATGGGCTGGGTACCTGGGTGGGGGGGAAGGTGCAAAGGGGTTTTGCAGTGGCACTGGGGCACACTGACCGTTTCCAAAAAGAGGAGATGGAAATGGCTCAGAACTGGCAGAGGACTAATGTCCTGATGGAAATGATGCCAGAGATAGGGAGTAGTCTTTCAGCCTTTTCAGTCAGTCTTCTGATGATCCTCCACATCATGTACCTTCTGGTTTCCCAGCAGAGTTGGTCTTGATGTGGTGACAAACAGAGCTGCCACCGTGCAAACCCTTTGCATCTCCTCAGAGTGGCGTGGGCTAAGACAGGAGTCACTTGCTATAGACCTCAAAGACACCCAAATGATCTTTTGCTTCTGCCTTGGTTTTATTTTTCTTGTGCAAGCATGAATGGCAGTGGTTTTGGTACAAAGCTGAGTGTTTGCAAATTTCCATCATTGATGTGACCTTTTGCACGGTTGAACCTCCACCCTTGAGCGCTCTAAAGTAGATGCCAGCAGTCCCGTGATTTTGTAGGCAAATGCAGCAGCCGTTCCACGTTCAGCAACAGTTCCTACCTTCTCGCAGCCTAAGACTCTAGAACCAGTGGTTTTGGCTGATACGACATGGTCAGATTTGTCAGAGGCATGAGAGGCATGTTTAATTAGTTGCTGTATTTAATCAGCATCAGGATAGTAGCAAGGACAGGAAGAGACGTGAGCTCAGCAGCAGACAGAAGCATAGAGGCAATGGCATTAAGAATGAGGTATAAACCACAGGCCAAACTGATGGAGGAGTGTTAGATAAAGGAACGTGGAGTGAGGCGGTGTGGGCAGACGCACAGGCCCAGCCAGGCTGCTGCAAAAATGTCCCTCTGTGACCGCAACTAAAGGTGACTTCTGCTATTACACTAGAACTGCTTCTGCCCATAGCTGCTGAGATCACCTACCCCGCTGCATGATGCTTTGCTGTGGTCTGCTTCTGTGGGTCTCTTGTGTTTCATGTCCTCTTTATCTTATCTTTCTGTTCTCTTGTTTTTCCTCCATATATTTTCAGCATGAGAGACAGTACATCCGGAGAGTAAGCACTGGCTGCACTTATTGTGGTTGCTCCCCCCAACCCCCCTTATTTTCCTTTAGAAAGCAAAACGAACCCAAAGGATATTTGAGTTAGTAGAGACATTCTGGCCAGATAAAAGCAGCAGTGTGGAAGTATGGAGGGGCCGCAGACTCCGGGAAGGCAGGCAGTCCTATTTGGCAGTACTATTGCCATGAAAAATGTGCTAATGCATCTCCTTGATAGAGTTTCCTTTCTTTGCCAGCTCCTTCTAGGCAGGATTTTTCTGGCCTTTGGACTATTTTGATTCTTCTATTCCTTTCCCGACGGAAAGCAGCTCTAGAAATGAGTCTGTGGAGGCTACCCCTTCACGAAGCCTGACAGTTTCCTTTACTCACTTTTCCCCACTTTCCTTTTACGTAAACTTCCCTGTGCTCAGAGCAGACCCCCTCCACACTGTTCTTTGTGCCAGTTCAGCAGCCCCGCCTGCCAGGCGATATACAAATGCAAACCAAAGATACAGTCCTTGCCTCTAAGAACACGCAGTCCTCAAAGACCCCCAAAGCATCAGTGGTCCGAATGCTGGTTTTTGAAATGACTTCAGTTTTTGCTGCTTTTACCTGGTCATTTTGTCCTTTGCCACCTGAAGCCCTTTCTTTTCCCTCTCCTGGATTCCTTTTCCTCTACTTTTTCTTTAAGATGCTATGAACTTCTCTTGCTTTGTGTGTTCTCCTTTTGATCCTACCAGCGCTTTTTGGGATTGACATCCCTACCAGCTTGAGAAGTGGGAGGAAAGGGGTTAACCAAGCTCATGGGTTGGTTTGGCAGACCTGCCCTTTCGTGGTCTCGGTGTGCTATCTCTGCTTTGCTTTCCAGAGGGCAGATGTGAACTGGTCCAGGTGCGCTGTGAGATTTAGAGAAGAACACCAGTCGGAGAACAAATCTATTTAACCTTGTGGGGTCTGCCTTGAGTTCGTGTCCTCGTGGCAGAAGAGCAGGCCGTCACTGGGCTGGCCGAGGTCACTAGCAGTGGAAAGAAAAAGTCCCTGAGGTGTTTCTCCTGCGTTTAGTGAGGAACCGCAGACCTGGTGTGTCTGGTTTAGAAGAACTGTTACTTTTATAGACTAAAACTCATTTTACTGGTCAGTTGTGGTTTAGGCCCCACCCATCTATGCTTAGCCATCAGGGCACCATTTGTGTGTGTCTGCTTCGGATGTGTGTGTTGAACTATTTTTCAAACTTTTTTTTTTTTTTTTTTTTTTAAAGAAGAGACCTCAAAACCAAACTTTCTCCATGATTTTCTTTACTGCAGCAGAGGTACAGCTTACTCCATAGACCCCGTGTGCTTAGAGAGGTGGAAAATTTGTGTTTCGCTTCCCTGATGACGAGGGTCGCGCTGGCTCTGAGGGTGGCAGAAACACCACAGGTTGGTAGTAGGAATGTGTTGCCCAGCAGGTGTCGTTAAAATCGGAAACAAACTGAAGATACTTTGCTGCCAAGGGTAAAAGCTGTTTCCTTTGTTCTTTTCCTTCTCTCCGGGCTTTGGGTGAAGGGCCCCATTTCTGAGCATGGAGGAGCTCTCAGGGTTTGTGTCTTGAGATCAGGGTACAGTTGAGGCACTGCGCCCAGCAAGTCTGCCATGGTTTTTTCTGCCTACTTCTCTCTCAGTTGGACTGTTAATCTTTCTACTTCCTTCACTAAATTAGGGTGTATGTGTCAATTTTAAACAGCATTTCTAGCTGCCACTTTGTAGCAAGGTTTGTTTGCTTCTGTAAATTGTCTCTTGTAGTCCCTGTGCCCACCAGGCATCAGGAAAATATACAGAGCACACTCCCGGAACAGACAGTAAGATGACCTTGAAAAGTTAGAGCAAACACAGCTGACACCAGGGAAGAGGTGAGGTTTATATTTGTCCACAAGGTTTTCATTTTACTACTTAGATGCCAAGGCCTGACCTGCTCTGTGCTCCTTTCTTTTGTGTTTAACTATGCACAGTCCTTTCACCTGCATTTTCTTTTACATCCATGCTTGAATTTTTTTTCCTCTTAAAGCTTCTCCCTACAACTGACCTGAACCACCCCCTGTCCACCTATGTACAGGGTAACCCCAGAGTGGTTAGTGGGGGAGAAAAAATGTACAGTGAAAAGATAACCTATTGCCTCTTCCAGGTGTTCTTAAGTGCTACTAGAAACATTTGCTGTCCTAGTAAATCTGAGAAGATCAACAGGAGGGCAGTTCTACCCACTTGTCTTTGGGAGAGCAAAGTCTGCGCTGCACATTGCACAGAGCGGGACAGGAGCCCAGTTCTGCAAACAAATGCTGGGCATACGAGGCACCTTTCAGCTTGGCTGGTGAGAGATGAAAGTCTCAAAATGAATCCAGTCCCATGCAAATAGGTAGCCGTGTAAAGGAGAGAGCCCTAGGTTTTCCTGTGGGAAAACTCTGGGAAAAGCCTGTGCAGTAGAGGTTAGGGGGTGGCTGGGAATCCATGGTGGTCTGTGATGCTGCAAACAGCTTTTCTTTGTGGAGACCTTCGAGCAGCACTTGCAGCTTCTTAAGAAAAGGGTCAAGCAATCCCAAGACCGAACACTGTAAGAAATGAGCCGGTGCTGGTCTCGGTGTGCTCTCTTTTTTTTTTGTAGTACCTCCTTGGAGATGCCTTGTAGATACCAGAGCAGAGGGGGAAACTGAGCTGTTGGAAAAAGTAACATGTTCCCTATGAAGACAAAGAGAGTGAAATTAAGCATCATTTTAGAGAAAACATCAGAAACACAGCTTTCCAATGCGCGGCAGCCTGAGTCTGACTCAGCAGCAGCAATCATGGAGATGGGGTTTATTGCAAAAATCCAGGCCTGATGATGAGTTAGCGAGGTGTTGAACAAACAGCCCTTTCTCTGTAAATCAGTGCAGTCATCTTTTCAGTTCTTGTAACCATTTTGTCAAACTGTTTCTGGAACGATGATTAACTCATTGTCTTTCAGGTCTTTTTCACCCCTTCAGATTTGCCATGATTTTAGGTGTATGGGTTACCAGGCCCGGCGCAGTTACTGTGGTGTAGAGGCACTGAATTACGATGAGCTTTTGGTGCAAGCTCATGTGATAATGAACTCAGATCCATTTTCCACCCTAAATAGCCAGTGATTACTTTGAAGCTTCGCCCTCAGATGTTCATTCACTTTTTCACAGGGAGATAAAAAAAAAAAAAAAAAAGAGAGAAAAGAAAGAAAGAGGGAGAAAAACCCAAGAGATTAGACCACGCTTGGAAGAAATGCTGTGGGACAGGTGGCCAGTTTCTTTGCTGGCATTAATCAGCATATCAGTCCTGCTGTCACTGGGGTCTAAACTCTCCCACAGAAGCAGGGAATGTATTCTGTTCTTCTCCAGTAGTTTTGCTGTTCTGTCCCGTAAATCTTCCCTGAAGAGTTAAGAGCAAGTCCACCAGTCATGCAAATGGGATAAGATTTTCCTTCCCGCTTTTCTTTTTGCCTCTTGCCATCTCTCGTCCTTGCCTCTTTTCTTTGACGTGCTGTATAAAACTATACCTTTCTCAGTTCCTGTGCTGTCAGGCTTACCCTGTCCTGTCCCCAGCACAGTCACTTTAAATTTCCCGTGGAAGGATTTATTTGGGTATTAGCAGGGAGTCACCCCTTTCTCCCCCTTTCCCCCACAGAACCTCTTCTCTCCACCCTTCACAGTGCCTTCCTGTCCCGGCTCTCTCTGTTTGCAGTAGAGTTAATGTTTGCTGTCTCCACCCCCAGGTTAGCTCTTCCATTGCTGGTGCCATTCATCTCTGAAAGGGAGGTGGGTGGGTGTGTAGACAGAAGCATCCTGATGGGTTTTTTGGAAGTAATCCCATAAGCAGTTTGCAGCAAAGAGGGCCCTTCAGCAGAGTGGTGCAGGTATCTTGCAGATGGCTGTAATCCTAATTCTTCGTCCTTCCCAGGCTACAGAAAGTTTCTGGATTGTTCCCTTATCTCGGGATGGCAGGTGGATGTACTGCTGCCTTCTAACAAGGCTTAACAGAGAGGGCCGTGTGCTGTCTGGCACCAGCAATGCTTTTGTGGTGCATCTGAGTGGACAGAGCACTTGTCAGTTCTTCATGTCAGTGAGCAAACCACAGTTGCTGGCCCAGGAATGAAAACAGTGGCTTTGCAGAGGCTTGGTTGGTTGTGTGCTTGGGGTTTTTTTTTGTTGTTGTTGTTGTTTTGGTTGGTTTGTTTGTTTGTTTTTCTGAAATCTGTGCGCTCAGTTTGTTTGGAAGAATGGGGATTTACATGGCTGAGCAGCACTGGTGTCATGGTGTGTGCACCTTTACCTGTGCATTTCTGCACTTGAGCAGAGAGATGGAGAGGTTGAGGACTAAGGGCAGAGGGATACAGGGAGTTCCAGCACTCCAAGCAATCTTCCAGAGACCTGCACTGCAGGGAGCCTGGAGGAAGTCCTTGCCCTTCATTTCCAAGTGACCTAATGAATGAAACTGAGAAAGACCTATGCTTTTTCTGTGGGGGCTCAGAGATTCATATAGGAGTAGTGGAGCTCTTAAGATTTCTAACTGTGTGGGTCTCACATGGCTCATTTCTCATAGCTATAAGCTTTAGACTGGTCTCTCCTTACTCCTGTCGTGCCTCCCCCAGCACACTCTGTCCAGCAACTTTCCATTACAGGAAACATCTGCTGGGAGGCAGGGCTGAGCCTGGGTTACTGCAGGGCATTGGCCGACAGAATTACCCAGCTATAGTAACTTAAAGCATGTGCGAGTCATTTTGGGATCTTCCCCAGCCGCTCTTTCCATGAGAAACATTAACAAGACTGAAGCTGCCTTTCAGAGCAGAGAGGGACTAGAGAGGAGAGCCTGAGGCAGACCCTGAAGGAATAAGAGTAACTGCTTTTCTGGTTTCCAAAGGAAAGGGGGGGGGGGGGAAAAGGCAGCTGAACTCTGAGCTCTACGATCCTGTTCAGTCCTGGAAAGCACAGCTAGATCTGTGAATTACAGCTGCTCTGGTGGGGTCCTGGTGGTTGGAGCTATTTCAGTTGCTAGGTCTGGCAGTCCTGGGCATCAGGCCTCGGCCAGGAGTTGCAGATGCCTTGCACAGACCTGCCTGAGACTGCTCAGGCTCTCAGCGGTTTTGCAGCGCTTCTTTAAGCGATGCCCACAGCAAGAAGCTGGTGAGACTGGAGCAGAAGAGCACAAAGGTTGCCCGCCAGCACGCTTTTCCTTAATGAAGCCACCTCTTCAGAGTCCTTTAGAGGGCACATCCTCTCTCAGATCTACAGAGGCTGCTAGGGCAGACGACCTGAATGTGAGCGGGAAAGGAGGGGAAGGCGCGCAAACTCCTGCCAAGCTGCTCTATCTCTCTCGACTTTGAATCTAAACAAGAAGCAGTGACAGCAGGAACAGGAAAAGCAGAGTTTGACTGAGAACCCGGGGAGCTGTGCAAGTGCTGAGGGAACACTATGGATTCCTTGCTGGAATGTGGGGCTCTCTGGGATCTTGTTCTGGATCAAGAATGGCCATGTCTGCTGTGGGACCTGGAGGGGCTTGTCGACGTATCGCAGGAAAATATCATCTGTGGATCAGATGAAATTCCAGCTGTGAGTGTCTCTAAACAGAACTGTTTGCCACTCTAACAGAAATTCTCGTGCTAAACAGAAACGTCTGTCGTAGTACAGGTTTTAGATCGGTCAGAACGTCCCTTGCTGTGGGGAAGGGAGGGGAGCACTGCTCCGCATGGAAACTGTACTGCTGAGTTGTTTTGCTGTAATGCATCGAACTCAAAGCTCAGAGCTGGTTATAATCTCTGTTCCCCCTGCTTTCCCATCCTGTCTGCTTGTCCCAGGAAATCTTGGGCTGGGCTCTTGCTGGAGCCCATCTCTGACCAAGATCAATTCCAGATGTTCAGGCGAGAAATTTGGTAAGTAGGATTCATATTTCTGTCATCTGCTGGTTAGCAGATTGTACTCAGAAGTACTTCCTTTGGGCCCACAGGACTGGAGCGAGTATCTGAAGTGCTGAGCTGATGTTGAAAAATACTGCTTCTAGATTGCTGAGTTGATGTGAGGAGGAGGAAATATTTTTGGGGGATGAGGGTTTGTCTATATTTCTTTCTTTGATCTGACAGCATTTGACAATTTTGTAAGGCTAATGCTAAGTAAACTTCATGATCGTCCCACCCCTGTGACCCCACCAACACGCTGTCCAGCAGGAGTTACCTTCTATTGTCACTTTGATTTTTGGCGCCTTGCTGGGTGGCTCTGAGGTCTGCCCACCGTTGTGCTTTGGGAGATTTGTGTTGGGCAGCTGGAAGGGATAGAGGGTTGTTGAGAGAAGATGGAGATAGGGAAGAGGTTGCACCCCAGGTTGCTTTGCCTTCCTGCATTTATGCGAGAAAGAGCATGATAGATGGTGGATATGGGCCTCTTGAATTTGCACCTGCCTCTGTTTGGGTCAGCTCTGCCTTCAAATGATGTTCTGGCTGTTAGGAGCAACTGTCAGCATGGGCACGGTGGGCGGGAGGCAGTCTAACGTGGACAGAACCATGTTACACTTAGTGAGCATCAGAGAAGCCAGCTCCTGCTCTCCCTCCAGCCAACAGCACCATTTGCTCTTGAGGCCTTCCGTGAGGCAGAATAAGCACAAAGCATGGTTCAGTCTCCGTGACAGCCTCTTGTAAGCCCCATGGAAGTGTTTGCACTGTACCAGTGGGCGGTCGTGTGTTCACTGACTGCCAGGTGGAGCACTTGGTGAGGAAGGGGGAGGACTGCATTATTCCGGAGCACCGATGACAGGGATTGTTCAGGTTCCTCTGGCAGGGCTGCAGCTGTGGAAAGCGCCTGTTTTCTGGGATTGCTGCACTGCTCCTGGGAGAGCTGGGCATTGACAGCTAACTGATGCATTGCAAACAGAGCACGTGTCGTACCTTCTGCAGCCTCAGATTGCAGGAAAAGAGATTTCTCCTGCAACCACAGCTTCCATGCTATTCCATTTTGCTACCTAGCAGACATGGGTATAGCCCTTCTACTCTGTACTGCTCTTCCAAGTCAGGTTCTCCTCTTCTTCTCACTTAATGCCATAAGTCCCAAATCCTCCCATCTGCGTGTCTGCTGTGATGGGAGCTCCTAGCCTCATGCTTTGTAAGTGCATCTGATCCCCCTTCTCCTTACCGAGGTGGTCCTGTTTTCCCACTCCGTTTCGCTGTACTCATGCCTGCCCCTCTCTTTAACAGGCACTCTGTTATTTGCAGGTGTTGAGTCCAACATACAAACAACGGAATGAAGATTTCAGGAAACTCTTCAAACAGCTTCCTGACACGGAGCGCCTCATCGTAGGTAAGGTTGTCCCCTTGGTGCTTCAACATGCACACCACTGAGCTCCCCTTTTTTCTGCCATCCCTGACTCTCCCTGCTCACACACAACTGCCCTTCCCGTGGCTGTTTAGGCTTTGGCCTTGCAGCTGATGAGTGATTGCCTGGTGCATGGCATCTGTTCTTTTATCTAAGCGGTGATCTCATACCGTGTCTCGTATTGTTGAAAGATACATATCCTAGCACTGGAATAGAAATTGTTTGGGATGCTTAAACTGGGAGAGAAATTGAACAATGGAGCTAGAAGGCAAAAAGGAAAAAAAAACAGATTAAAATCTGGATGTAGTACATAGGATACTACAGAGCAGCTGATAAGGCAAGACCCTCAGTCGGTAAGAGAGAGATTGTCTGCGACGTGCCCCTGGGAGAAATCATACCCTACTGGACAGAGCAGCAGCTGTGGCTCCGTTCCTCCTGGCTCTGCCTTTGGCTTTCTGCACGATCGTGTCGAGTAGATGCTTCTCTTGGCACTGCTCCTTATCCTCACCTTGAGGCTGTCCCATCTTCTGGTTTTGGTGTTCCTAAATTTTTGTCTGTTGTCCACCCCCAGATTACTCCTGTGCGCTACAAAGAGACATTCTCCTGCAGGGCCGCCTCTACCTCTCTGAAAACTGGATCTGCTTTTACAGCAACATCTTCCGTTGGGAGACACTGGTAAGGCTGTCACACTGCTGCGTTGAGCATGTGTTTTGTGTCAGCATACTTGCTGACGTCGCTGTAAAAGTGCTCCTTCTGTTGTCTTTCTCATCAGCGTCTCTCTTTACCTGTGTTCTTTTCCTACCTTCCCCTTTCTGCACGGCTCTGACTGTAGCTGACAGTTCGCTTGAAGGATATCTGCTCGATGACCAAGGAAAAAACAGCACGGCTCATTCCTAATGCCATCCAAGTTTGCACTGACACTGAAAAGGTACATCTGTGAAGCCTCTGCCTCTGGGGCTACCCTGTATGGCTGTCGGGGGTGGGGGAATAGAAGTCTGTGGTGGGACTTTTCCAAACTGACTGCTTGTGCTACCTGGGCCCTGGGAGGAAGCGCCGAGGGAAAAGGGCTGGGTGCAGAACTTCTGCAGACCTTGGACTGAGTCTGGAACACACAAAACTCGTATGTGGGGCCAGGTGGAAGGTCCAGGTTATATAGTAGCACATTTCTGATGGAACTGTTTCTGTGCTCAGGCTCGCTGGGTGAGAGGCACTGAGCCTCTCTGTGAGGCCTCTGTGAGCTTCAGTCTGTGCAGAAGAATGGAGCAGCTGTGCTCTATGGCTCGCTCAGTCCTGGGAACTGTAGCTGGCAAGTGATCCAACCAGGCTTGTCTCTTCTTCCTTTTTTGGGGCCTTTTCTGAACCGATTTTTCTCTCCCATTCAGCACTTTTTTACTTCCTTTGGGGCTCGAGACAGGACGTACATGATGATGTTCAGACTGTGGCAGAATGCTCTCCTTGACAAGGTACAGACACCAGTGGGGTACGCTGGGTAAGGCCTCAGTGGGTTGGATTTAAAATAAAGCCGGGATGTGGACTTGCTATGCCAGAGGCCCCAGATATCTTACATTTGATCTTGGAGTATCTATTCCCCAGTCCATTGAGTATTTCTGGCCTCACGGCGGGAGTGAGACTCGTGAACTGGGGTTACTGTGCTGTGAGCGTTTGGAGATGTTCTGGCTTGAGTTCGTACCGTACTGGAAGACCAGAATACCCTGGCCTGAAAATCAAAGTGGTATTTAGTATGCAAAAGGATCGCTTTGCATTGGGCAGCTTGTGTTGCTACCATATGTTGTAATTTAATCGGCCTTTTGAAGTTCCTAACAAAATTCAGTGCCCTTGGTGTGAAGGTCAAAGCAGAGGGGAGCCGAGAGGCAGAGTGATAAAGACAGGAAACGCTTCAGAGCTCTTTCCCAAATGTAGGATGCGTGCCTGGCAGGAGAGGGGGAGAAAGAACCTAGTCCATTTTTCCTGACGAGACGTGAATTCGAGTGCGTGTGGGAAAGAAGGTGAAACAGAGCTAGACGTTCTGCTGGATAAAAGTTTCTATTTAGAGGCTTTTTCCTCATGCTTTTGATTGCTGCTTTTGGGAGCTCGATTAAAAATTTCCCCCATGCAATAGCTATGGGAAGAAGCTCCAGCCAGCACCTCAGAAAGAGTTCACTAGATTTGTTTTCCCTCGCTACCAAGAAAAATATTTGTCATTGGTCAGAAATTTCTCATGGATAAAAATTCATACCTTTTCCTCCCTGTACCACATAACTAAATCACAAGTTCTCCTGCCCCATTTCTTGAGAACAGCAGAATGCCGTCCTATGGCGGTCAAGGGACCCGCTTCCCTGAAGAGCTGGGCTTTCGGCAATGGTCGGGATAATTCATTTTCTCTTTTTAACTGGAAGTGTATACAAGCTTTTCGCAGTAGTATCTGGTGAGACAAACTCCTGATTTTAAACTGCAACAGGAAACATTTTTCTTTGTTGCTGCTTTAGATCCGTTTTCCCTGCAGCTGTAATTCTTTAGGCCGTTGTAATTTAAACAAACTTGGAAGGGAAAAAACCATGTAAGGCGTTGGGGTTTGGTATAGTAGGAGCCATTAAATGGAGGCACAGCATAAGAGGCGGGGAAATCGCGTGTGGAGGGAAATGCAGGTTTACTGCTTACGTTATTATATGCACAGCATTGTAGTAGCAGGAAATCTCATTTCACGTGCTGCTCTGGGTGTAGCCTCGTGTTGGCTTTTGGATAGTCTTAAGTTAACATGAGGTGGTGGCATGGAAAAATAACAGTCGGATTTTAGGGCAGAATCTGGGCTGACAGGGAAGGCTTACTTGGTGAAGGGGCCTCTCGCTGCTTGATGGGAGTACTCTCTAAGCCAGCTTGGCCTAACACTGTAAGGATACCTATGCCCATAGCCCTTAGCCAGCATGGAGCTGGGCCAGCCTGCCAGTAACGCACAATCCACCTTGTAGCATCACTGGACTTTAGAAGAGGTGAGCCCATCGCAAGGCTCTCACCTCCCGTCCGGGGCCACGTCGGAATCTCTCGCTCCTCCTTTCAGGGCGAGGAGTGGTAATACTTCTGACAATGGTAATTCCAAAGTTCATTATCTTTCAGCATTCCTGGGTGAAAATGTGTGCTGCTCTCTGTTTCCTCCTTCAGCCTCTCTGTCCAAAGGAGCTCTGGCACTTTGTCCACCAGTGTTACGGGAATGAGCTGGGTCTGACCAGTGATGATGAAGACTATGTGCCTCCTGATGACGACTTCAACACAATGGGGTGAGTGAGGAGGAGTAAAATCTGCACGTGATGAAGGAGAGCCAGAGTCCTGAAGTATTGCATACCTCTAACTGCTGATTGCCCCTCGTGAGAGGTTCTGGCCAAATGTTTGCCCAAAAAGCTGAAAGCCTACCATTTCCTCGTGGAAGGCAGTAGGGACTGAAATGCTTGCCTCTCTACTCGCTGAGCTAGATGAAAAATTGTGTAAATGCCAAAATATCCCAGTCACAAGGCCAGTCAGCGTGTTACATGATCAGAAAGTGCTGATGCTCGTCAGTCTGTGTATAGACACTTGAAAAGTTTGGGCTTGATCTTCCCTGTGCTGAGCCATTTCTGCTTCCAGTCAGACTGGAAACTTCATAGGAGTATTCTTACTTGCTCTGTGTGTCCAGTTGTAGCTGTACTGAGAGGGGTAAACATAAAAACCTGTGTTCTCTGTGGCGTCTCAGCTACTGTGAAGAAATCCCCGTGGAAGAGAATGAAGTCAACGACAGCTCCTCAAAAAGCAGCATGGAGGCCAAGCCAGAAGCTAGCCCCCAGCTGCCGAAGAAATCTGTCACTGCCAGCACACTGACATCCACGGGAAGCAGTGAAGCGCCAGCCTCAGTAAGTGTTCCTCCTCCCTTGCAGTGGGAGCAGTAAACCTTTCACCTGGGATCCAGCTGGTGGTCTTTGCATGTACGAGGTAACCGTTAACCCTGCAGCTCCTCTTCCAGTGCAGCTGACCTCAGTGCTCGAGTCAGTGAGATCTGTGAGCGTGGCATTTGGCCAAGAAAAGTGAGCAAAGTGTGCCTGTCCTAAAGGCCAGTAACCTGGAACTCTCAGCAGCAAGTGTGTTTTCCTTTCTATACTTTTAGATGAAAAGAAATGGAGCATTGGAGTTATAAAGGTTATAATTTCTCCTCTGCATTCAGTTATTCCCTAGGAAACAGTGTGGGCCCTCACAGTACTCTGGCAAGAGCAGACCTTGTTTATGTATAACCTCAGATGTTCCTGGCTCTATTGGGCTTGTTTGGGAGCAAAACCAGGTTGTTTGTGTGTTTGTCTGAACAAACAAAAAGCCTTGTGTGTGTCCTAAGCTTGAGCTGTTTGTGATTCTTTGAGAGGAAGTGATCTAATATGCCCGTGTGTCTTACAAACACCGTATGGTAAACTTCCTTCTCTCTATTATTTAATTTCCCAGACACGTTGAGGCCAAATATTCCAAGGTATGAAGATTGGCCCACAGAGGCAAATTTTTCAGAAATAACCCCCGGTTTCCAGGTGCTGATCTTGCCCTCATCATGCTCTCTCCTTGCTGCAGTTTGATGGAGTGCTACCAGAAGAGGAGGAGGCAGTGGCGGAGAGTCCTGTGGAAAAAGACCTCGGCATTGCAAATATCATGGGCGAGAAGATAGAGATCATTGGCCCTGTGAATTCCCCTTCCCTAGACTTCAACGACAACGAAGACATTCCCACTGAGCTCAGTGACTCGTCAGAGACCCATGATGAAGGTACATGGGGAAGGGCCATTCCACCGGTGGTGTTTTTAGCCTTCTGTTGTCCTTTCAAGAGAGGGACTGAAGTGGCAAATACCAAATTCCTTTTCTGGACCCTAAGAGTTCAGAAGATGCAAAGAATTCCCATCCTGGGCTGCAGGAGGTGAATGCATGGGGTATTTGGAAGGATGTCCCTAAAATAATCTACGTAGCTAATTGCCCCTTCTGACATTCCAACTGTAGTCCTTGGATCAGTGGAGGAAAGGGGGTAGAAGGAAAGGGTTCCTTGGGGTTCCTTCACAAAGTGAAATACTAAGGTCCTGCTACTGTGAAAGCAGAGCCTCTGATATTGGCACAGAGGGTCATGTCTGCGGCTCGCGGGCCTGTTTCCCCACAGGGGAAGTCCAAGCTTTTTACGAGGATCTGAACGGCCGTCAGTATGTGAATGAAGTGTTCAACTTCAGCGTGGACAAACTGTACGACTTGCTTTTCACGGACTCCCAGTTCCAGAGGGACTTCATGGAACAGCGACGTTTCTCTGGTGAGCTGCTGATGGCAGAGCCCGGTCACCGGCAGATGCTGCGTTCCTTGTCTCAGTGCAGGCCTCGTAACTGCCTGATGATAGAGGGATTGAGTAATATCCTGAGCAGACCTTGGGGCAGCTGGGATTTTGATTACTGACAGTAATCAAAAGCAGGTAGAACCAGCCTTCTTTGGCTGTCTAGTTTTATTTTCTAAGAGCTGGATCTAAGTTAGGGAAGAAGCAGACTCTGTTTTAACATCAGCTAAGGCCTGATCCTGTGTTCCAAGCTTAGCAGTGTGAGGAAAAAGCATTTCTAGCTCCACACCAGACACTGGCCCAGACGGTGCAGATGACAGTGCAAAGAGTTTCCTTTGGCATGCAGCAGTCCTCCTTTCCCTGTAACTGTGGGGTTGCTGAAGGAGATGCGTCCCTGGCCTCTCCTCCTTTCCCTGCACTTGAAAGAAGCAGAAAATATTCAAATGTTAGTGCAGGAGACCTTCCTTTCACACCCAGTTGAGCTCTATCTAGTGCTTCTGCAGCAAAGCTCTCCAAGGGGAAGGAAATACTGTCCTGAGCTTGGTTATACAGTTATGCCTTTCCCTAGGGAACCGACCCGAGATCCCTCTCGAGTTACTTGAATGGAATATTGTTTTGTCCTCTCAGATATTATCTTTCATCCGTGGAAGAAGGAAGAAAATGGCAATCAGACCAGAGTGATCTTGTATACCATTACCCTCACCAACCCTCTGGCCCCCAAAACTGCCACTGTCACTGAGACACAGGTATGTAAAAGGGGAGCAGGGGTGTGGTGCTTTGTAGAGACAGATCTGTATTTCTCGTCTTGTCTTGGGCATGCTGCTTTGCACATTTTCGTTCTCCCTGTTCATTTTCCTTTACGTGTTTTTCTTGTATTAACTTGCTACCCAGTATCACTGCACATGTGAATAGCTGCTCTTGCACCGGATTGCGTTGTGAGGAAAGGACCAGGAATTTTCCAGCAAAAGCAGATGAGTTTGGAAGCGAGTCAGCGCATTCTAACAAACTGTGTGTGTCACCTGTGCTGGTATTTTCTGAGCTGCGGTCAGTCCAGCAGACGTTATTCATGAGCAGGGCACAAGACAGTCAGATACTGTCTGGGCAGTCCTTCCCACAGCTCTACATGGAGATGTGGAGGCTTTTTTATTGCTGGTGAGGACAATTAGATGACCTGTTTAACAGGGTGAAAAGGGGAGGATCTGCAGTGCACTGGCAAGAGCCAGGCTAGCTGGATCTAGTAGGGCCTGCAGCGAGAGAGGCAAGCGAGGACGTGGCCTGTTTTATTGTGCGTTGGGGGTCGCCCACCGAGGCACACTTTGCCGTGTCCTTGCTGCAAAGTGCGAATCGTCTGCAAGAGCCATACTTGGCATATGGATCTGCAGTTAACTGTGCCTGTCCCCGTTGTAAGGTGCAAAAAAAAGCAGCAGATCAGAAGCACTTAGAAGAAGAAGTTGACATGTTTTTATGGCGTGCAGAATCACAGAATAATTTACTCTTTAAAGGAGTTGTGCTCCAGGCAGGGCCCCCTCTGCTTTTAGATCAGATTGCTCCCTCACAGGCCCGGTGTCAGTGTAATGAGCAAAGGTCCCAGTGAACTGGTGCTGATGCGGCAGTGTACGTAATTACATCTGCGATAGAAAATGCTGGAGGTTGAGCTGCCTGAACTGAATACTCCTTAATACTCCTTTTGAAAATACACCCCAGGGAAACATCTGAGTGAAACACTTGGTTTCCTTGAGTACATCTTCCCTCAAAGGTTGGCTGCTCACAGAAAATGGCAGAGATGGGGCGGGGGCGTGGGTGTGGTCTCCTTTTCGTGGTAGAGCCGTGTTGTAGAGTGCTAGTGAAGGTGCCAATCTATCCAAGCCGTGTTCTAACCAGACTAATAGTTGCCTTGCATGCTGTCTTTTATGCAGACAATGTACAAAGCCAGCCAAGAAAGCGAGTGCTATGTCATAGATGCAGAGGTGCTAACTCACGACGTCCCCTACCATGATTATTTCTACACCATTAACCGCTACACGTTGACTCGTGTTGCCAGAAACAAAAGCCGACTCAGGTACACTTCTTGTGGGATGAAGAGCTTCGTTAATGACCAAGAGTCACTTCTGGGTGGGAGTTCTTCTGTTTCACATGTTAAAAGGGGTTGGGGAGAACTTAGCCTTATTTCTTTGTCTTGTTGCCAGAACAAGACAAGGGAGTGACCCTAGGGGCGGCTGCCTACTGTGGTGACATGGAGCAAACGATAGACCCGGTGGATGCACAGGAGTTACAGCTGGGTCAGGGAGAGGATTTACAGACATCTTCTCTGAAGTAGTGGTTTGCAGGGCCAGTTGTCACACACAATGAAGTGCACGGGATAAGCAACAGGACATACATCCAGGCACTGTGCCTCTGAGACATGCAGAGGAATTTGGTACCAGGCAAAGCTACGGGATTTTGTGTTTGACTTTAATAGCGTAAATGTCTGCGGGCCACGTGGCTGAAGGTCTTGGGAGTCCTCTCGGAGGAGGCTCTCAAAGGCCTTTCTGCTGCCACCTTTGGAAGGACTTCTCATGCATTGCTTCTCCTCAAGAAACACAAAGGGCTGAGACTATGCCAGAAATAAGTGTGCACAATTATTTATCATATTTACATGGACAAAGGATTGTGAATTGACATCGCCTCCAGGAAGTGAAAGTCAGAGAATGACTTTCCTCTCTTCACACAGGGTTTCCACAGAGTTACGTTACAGGAAACAGCCTTGGGGGCTGGTGAAATCCTTCATTGAGAAGAATTTTTGGAGTGGCCTAGAAGACTATTTCCGTCATTTGGGTAAGAGGGGCAGGGATTGGACCCACAAACAGTGGCACCTTCTGTGTGCCTTCCTTCAAGCAGGCAGCGTGACAGTGTGACCTGCTGCCAGCCTGCTGGGGGTCGGGCCTCAGAGTGCTTATGAAAGGGGCCACAGCCCAAGGTACTACCGGAGCACTGGGAACACTTGCTGGAATTAATCAGGTCATCAAATCCTGCCCTCTGGCAGGAACACAGGTGGTCTGGGGTCAGAGTTTGGCAAAAGGTGTAAGGGATGTGTAGCATGTCCTCAGACATGGGCCTCCTAGACCCTGCCAACTTTTTTGGCCCAGCAGCTGTGCAATGGCCAATCCCCCTAATAGAGGGATTAAGTGTGTATCTCTGCAGGGCCAGTGCCACTTCTGTGAAATGCTTTCCCTTCTGGTCTCTGCAGAGAGTGAACTGACCAAAACTGAGAGCACGTACCTGGCCGAGGTCCACAGACAATCCCCCAAAGAGAAAGTGAGCAAGCAATCAACCGTGCGCCGGAGGAAACGGGCCCATGCCCACCTGCGAGTGCCACACCTGGAGGAGGTGCTGAGTCCTGTCACCACGCCCACGGATGAGGAGGTTGCACATCGAATCAAGCATGTGGCAGGTAAGGAACTGCAAGACCTTTGCACTTGGGGATGGAGAGCTGGGCATCTCTGGAGAAAAACTGGGGCTTTGCTCCCAAAGGGTTAATGGGAATTGGGGACAGGGCTTTCCAGGGCAGAATGGGGAGGCTGTGCTGTAACTGAGATGGAGGGGTAGGTAGAGGGAAAAGAGTTGCCCTTCCCATCAGACAGCATTTCCCAGCCTGAATGCATCTCGTCTCCTCAGGTTCCACTCAGACACGGCACATTCCCGAGGAGACCCCCAGTGGCTTCCACCTGCAGAGTGTCTCCAAGCTGCTCCTTGTCATCAGTTTTGTGTAAGTGAATTGGTTTTGCTTTCTTTCACAGTAAGCCTTTAAGAATGTTGATCCTTTCATGTTTCTGGTGTTGTGTGTTCCCCTGTGCCAGTTTTTTCCTCTCTTATTCCTCTCTGTTCCCAAACAGAGGAGAGAAAAGCAATGACAGGCAGTTTTAACCCCTCAGTTTTGACCTTGTGGTAACCAAAGGTGGGTTTTGCAGCCCTGTGTGTTTCTGGGAGTCCTAAATGCAGGTCAGCTATACTGGCTGGGGGACAGGCAGTGTCGACAGGGGCAAGCGGGGCGAGGGGAGCTGCACGAGGAGAGGGAGTGAAAAAAGAAGAAATCTGACAAGTAGAAAGAGTCTGTTTTATTGCAGTGGCTCAGTTTAAAGGTTTTCAATGACATCTACAAACTTTTTTTTTGTTGTTGTATGGTTGGTTTTTTTTAATTTAAAATAAGTCATTTAATGTAATCTGCCAGCAAACTGACTGTTACTGCGCAGAAGAACCACACAGCTCCCTGGGAGGTACTGAGCAGGGTGCAGCGTACAGGGGGAGTCTCGCTGTTACTTCTTTCCTCTGGTCTGGCAAAACCTGTTCAGCCCTAGTCCTGGGTAGTGATTCTGAGAAGAAATACCATCTTAGAAAGAAGCTGAACTGTTGAGAGATGATTTCTGGAAAAAAAACGACAGGGTAGAAATTAAGCAAGAGAGATGGGCACGAGTTCAGCAGTGAGCGCTATGTTTGGTTTGGGTCCCTTTTCTGCTACCACCTTTCACAGTTGTTAGTCTTGGACCTGGCTGGAAGTGTGCTGAAGTGAGCTGGGTATGGGCCCCTCGTGTCCCTGAGGCTCGGTCTTTATGGCTAAACCCAGGCATTTTCCCTGTTTCCCTGCCTCTTGGGCTGAGGGGTAGCTTCTGTGTGCGTGCTGCAGCGGTTGCTGGGGAGGCGCTGTGACGCGGTACGGTCTAAAGGAGCAATCCAGATACGGTGGGGTTTTCATCACTTAGGGAAATGGAAGCACACTGTGAACTCTGGAGGAAGCACAGAACTGGGCTCATTCTTTTCTTAAACTCCACTTTAGTGAGGTGGGAAGAAGCTGAGACTTTGGAGACTGGGGTTACTTCTCAAATTGAGCTCCTTTCTGCATTTCCTTTTCCCAGTGAGGATAAAGACTGCAGAGGTTTGCAGCAGCAACCCAGCTAGTTCCTGTAACAGTCAGTACAGTAATGGTGAGAAGATAGCCACGTCTGCTATCTGCTCTGTCTAGACAGGCGACATGCAATTAAAACTTTGGGCAGGAGGGCACAAAAGCTTTACAACGGTCTCTCCCGACAGGCTGCCAGCTCTGTTAGGAGGGGCTTCTTTTCAGAATACTCTCCTGGTCAGCTGCCATCTACCTGACTGAACTGGGGGCTAGTGGCTCATTCTTCCAGCCAAATAGCTGCACTACTTGGAGACAGGCACGAGCATGTTATTTTGGTATCTAGTCCCCGGGTGCTGATGGGAGGAGCGGAAATGCCGCTGCGGGGCAGGAGCAGCGGTAGGTGCAGTGCCTGCTGAAAGCACTGGCCTGTAGCAGTGTTCCCATCGCTGCTGCGTGCAGCCTGCAGCGTGCTTGGATGTGTTGGGCGGTGCCCTGCATGGCACACGTGGGCTTGTCCGCCAGAGCCGCACGCAGCTCAGCTTTTGCTGAGCCTATTTCACCATTAATTGGAGGCACACGGTTGTCTGTCCTTCTTGCCTCTTTTCCCACTGTCCCTTTTTTCCCTCCTCTTCCCCATAATCTTCGGCGCTGTCTTGAGCCTTCTCTGCTCAGCCCAGTTTCTCCTGTTGTGTCAGTCCGTTTCTAACCTGCAGCTACTCCGTCTTTTCTCTTCCCTGCTCCCATTAGGATCTGTTTCAGGTACTGTCTCTCTCTTTTTTTAACTTCTTTGCTCTCCCGTTTCCCTCCCTTTCTCTGCATTCAGCACACCCACTCATCCAGCCTGTTCTGTCTGACCTCTCTTTCTGTCCGTCCTCCTTGATCACACATTTCTTCCATGAGGTGAAGTTTTGGGTTCTGATCACCTGGCCCTTACTCAGGATAAATTCCCACCCACGTACAGTGTGGAGCTGGGCCCCAGACACCTTCTTAAAGCCTTGAGCGTTTTCCCAGGTGCAACTGGCAAGCAATGGGCTGTGAAGGGCTCCTGGTAAACTGACTGTTTTCTTCATTTCCAGTCTAGTGCTGCTGGTCATTCTCAATATGATGCTATTCTACAAACTCTGGATGTTGGAATATACTACGCAGACGCTCACGGCATGGCAGGGCCTGCGGCTACAGGAAAGGTACTGTCACACCTGCTTTGTCTTTGCCTCTCTGGTGCCCTTCCTATGTTTACGTTAGAGGCTTTATGCCCCAGCTCCGGGCTTTCGTGTAGATTGCGTTCTGTGTAAAGTAGAGGCAGCAGAAGACAGTGGTTAATGAACCTCTGCTTCTTCCCAGCATCCCATGTAACAGAGGGTGCTCCAGGAATAAATGTTTTGCAATCTTGGGCCAAGGTTGTCACCTGCTCTCCTTTGATGGCCAAACTTCCCTCTATGAAAACCAGTATCTTAGAACACGTGTGTAGAGGAGCATTTGGGCCTGGGACCCAGGATCAACTGTTAAGAGAAGCGTTTTGAAAGGCGTGGGTCCAGATATCAGCAAGTTGTTAAAGAGTGTGGGAGGAAGAAAGAGATCACAAGGATCTTAACGATCGCTTCCTAACAACGTAAGCGTTCCCTGGCAGTACTAGAGGGTAAGCAGTGACATGTCATTGCAGGCTGACTTCTATAATTGGTAGCATGGAACCTTGTCCACAGCTTTTTGGACATCCTGTTCCACTGTAGTGTCTACTTGGCACATGCTGAGCTGTGTAGAGGTCTGAGCAGAAAGCAAGCAGCCAGCCTCCAACCAGGTGGAATTTACTCCTGGGATCAGTCTTTATTATATAGGCTAGGCCTAGGGCCACAGGCCAGCGCTAGTCTGCCCTTCCCCGGGTGTGCTCCTGGGCACATTCTGTAGGTGGCATGTGCAGTGTTTGTTTATAATGCTAGCCAGGGATTCTGTGTTTTGAATTCCTTCTGGCAGCTTTAGGTGAATGTTCTCTGTAATGCACAGAAGTGCTGGTATGCTGCCTGAGCAGTCTCTTCTCCAGCTGCAGAGGTTGAGAACATCCTGAGTCCACTTTGCTAAGGTGTTTTTGTCCCCTCACCTCCCTTTTCTGGTTGTACTCTGTGTGCAGTTACAGTTGTTCCCTTGCTAATTAGGTTTGGCCTTAAGCATCCATAGCCACATGCTACTATTGCAGTGACTTTTTTTGCGTGATGTGTCTCCTGTTAACAGGCTTGCTCATTTCTCCTCGTTAGGGAAGGGAATTATTATGTTTTTTCCCCATAACAGCCCTGCTCCTTTCCATGGATAGATACCTGTAGAGATTTTTTGCCTGCTTTCTCTTCCTCTGGCACTCCTCTATTTATTTGGAGCATTACTTACACACTGTTCCTCTGGTTCTTGTAATGTGCATGTCCTGGAATTACAGGGGTAGCTCTATTCCCACCCCCTGCACAGGTCACTTCACTGTGCTGCAGCTGTGATTAGTGTGAAGAGGATCGACCCCATCTGCTGGATCAAAAGCTGCATGTCCACATAAGCATTCAGTTTGAGGCTCCAAAAACTTTTATTTTTTATTTTTTCCTATCTGGTTCTACTGTGACTTAAGTTCTCTGCGGGCAGGAGCAATCAGCACTGTACTACCTAGACAGCCTCTCCCCTCAGACAAGCAAAGCAGTATTGAGTAGTAGTGCAGTGTTATTTATTAGAGACGAGGGTTCTTGACCACCCACACTGGGTCCATCTTTTTTACTTGCTTTTTTTTTTTATTTTTTATTTTTAGTGTCATGCTTAATTAACATTTCTTTGGTTTATCTCCAGGTCTGGAGCCAGCTGAGCAGGACAGATGCAAGCCCTCCAGGTACTGATGGGAGGATCACCAGGACTGGCTGGGCCAAGGCAAGGATCAATCCCAGGCGAGGAGAGGGACGGTAGGAGCATAGCCAATGGCAGTTAGCAGCAGCAACATCACACTGTGCCTGTTTGTTCAGGTAAGGGGGGGACAAGTTAGACTATTGCTACATTAAGCTGCCAGGGAGAAAGGAGAACTTACCTGAGAAGCAAGTTCCACTAACACCAGGACTTCCATTAAGGAGGCCTGAAAATCTTTAGCCTGAGAGAAGGGATTCATCTATGTTAGAAACCAGCAGATCCCAAAGAGGTAAGCAAAAGACAAAGTAGGAAGTACTTCTAGCTTCATTAGAAACCAGTAGAAGAGAAAGACTTTAAGTAACGTTAGAAAGTAGCATAGCATAGCTTAGCAAAAGTAAAGGGCCCTACCTCTCTAGGAAAAACGGGCAGTGGGGTGCTGCTGGCTGCCTTCTATTCCGCTCCTACCGTCGCTCTCCTCGCCTGGGATTTATCATCGCCGAGCTCCACCTCCTCACCATGCTGACCACTGGCACCTGCCCGAGGCCTGTCAGGCAGCCAATCCTGGTGATCCTCCCGTCAGCACCTTGGGGGCCTCAATCTGCTCCACTCAGCAGCCTCCAGCCCTGTTCAGGAGGATTAATTGGAGTGGCTGTTACCTCCATGTAGCTGCCATTAAAAAAGAGAGCCTATGCTGCTGTTACTTACACTAAAGCCTTGTATTAAGTGAAGACTGCCACAGCATGTCTAGAGCAAGCAAAATGCAGGAGCCGTGCAGGGCTACCTGTCCCCAGCACTCCATT
Organism: Megaceryle maxima; assembly: GCA_024605025.1. Classification (NCBI taxonomy): domain Eukaryota; kingdom Metazoa; phylum Chordata; class Aves; order Coraciiformes; family Cerylidae; genus Megaceryle; species Megaceryle maxima. The sequence goes on from JANHGN010018533.1 coordinate 35,018, forward strand.
CTGCTGCACGACTCCCCGGCAGTGGCCACGGTGCCATCTTCTGGTCTGCGCGTCTCCCTGGCAGGGACAGCTCCCGCCTTCTGTCCTCACGGGCTCCTCTGGCACCACCCACGCAACACCAACTTCTGCAAAGGCACGTCTTTGTTATTAATTCATTAATTACCACGGTTAAGGCCAAGTAATACTGGTGTCCAATTTAGGAAGCTATTAGGCATATTTAAATGCACTTTTTCTCAAGACAACCCACCCCTTTAGGGTGAAAAGGTTAGAGAGACACCGATACAATCTGCTCTCCCTCCCCCTCGCCAACTGCTCCCCCTTGACTTCAGTTTCCCTGGATTCACTCTTGCTCATATTCTGCCTGACAGGTTACCCCAATCTCAGACAGAATGGGCGCAGTTACTAGAATCTCAGCAGAAGTATCATGACTCAGAGCTACAAAAATGGCGTGAGATCATCAAATCCTCAGTGATGCTTCTAGACCAGGTGAGACCACATGGACAGTTAGTGCTGTGACTAGAGGGTCACTGTGTCCTCCCCAGCCACGCACTCACAACCCTTCAGCCATACCTGGTTCCAGTGCAGTCCATCAGGTGCCTCACTTCCTCTACAGTCTCTTTAGATCTGTCTTCTGATGGAATTGGGGGGCAGCAGGTCCCAAGGGCTCTTAGCAGGATGCTGCAGCTTTTCTGTCACCTCATAGGGGTCTGCATATGTCAGGGAGAGAATTGTGCAGGGCCAAAAAACCCCATTTATTATTTTATCTTACATCTGGTCTCTGGCATCCCAGTTTAGCAAGCACACATTTTAGCTCCTACATAGTTTGCATGGAAGAAGGGGACATGCTCTGCATAGGCCCCTAATTGCACAAAGCCAGGGGGTTTGGCACCAGCTGCCTTGAGCCTGTGGTACACCGGGATGCTTGGGACAGAGTTCACCAATGAGAGCTGTTCCCCCTGCACCTCACTCTGCTCCCCCCTTCTCTTTTACCTTGGATAACGGGCTCCCTTCTTCTCACTCCCCATTTGTACATCCCAGGGCTGATGTGCTGCTCCCCAAAACCAGGTCATTGTAGCATTGATAATGTACAAAGAAGAAGGAGGCACCACCGGGGAAAGAAATCCCAAAGTGCTCTCATCTCTAGGATGGCATCACAGTGGAGAAATTTCTTGTCTTGCAGATGAAGGATTCACTAATTAATCTTCAGAATGGCATCGGGTCCCGGGACTTCGGGTCAGATCCAGAGGAGAAACGGAAACGTTTCCACTAACAGGCAGGAATGCAGGAGGCCAGAGGACGGTGTGCAATATATGTAAATAGGATATATAAATATATATATATAAATATATATATATACAGAATATAAATATATATATATTATATACAGATTTTAAGAGAAAAAAAAAAAAGCCTACATATTGAGAGGAAGGATTGACCTCCAACACTGGCTGAAATGGAGCGTCTCGGTGGTAGCGTGGTGTGTGCGTGTGTGGGAGGGCTGTGCTCTCCCAGCACTGAGGTGCATCTAGGGGTGTGCTCCCCTGGACCTGTGCACCACTCTTCTGTAATATTCCTGTCTGTCTGTCTGTTTTGTTTTTGTTGTTTCAAAGGGAAGCATCAGAGTGAGTGCCCCTCCCTCCTCCCTGCGCATGAAGGTCCCTGACTGTATTTATCTATACACACAAAGGGGACACTGTCAACTTTCTTACCTTGCTGGCTTCAGGGCAGAGAGGTTTTAGCAATCGCTGTCAGTCCCATACAAAATGATTCTGGAATTGGAGAGGAGGCCTTCAAAAGAATCACTGTAGGTCTGTAGACAGCAGATCTCACTGGCAATCACCTTCTATACTTCTCGAAGCAGAAGCGCAATCTGCTGTTGTGCCAGGCAGCCTGGTTCCGAGAGCAAAGCACAGAATGTAAATGGGCTGAAATGCTTTCTCCAAATGCTCATTTACCGCCTGCTGCTACTGATGTGCATTAATAGCCACGGAGATGGCGGGGAGAGGAGTATCTGCCTACAAGGTGTGTGGGTGGAGGAGAGCCACGCCGCAGAAAGCACCCTTCCATTCCCCTTGACAGTGTCCCCTTTACCTTTTCTGTAGTTCTCTGCTTTCTGTGTGCTTGGGCCCCTGCCATTAAGCCATCCCTGTGCTGAAGACCTAGATCAGTGCTGAAAGGGTGACTACCTGTGTGACTTCCCACAAACAGGGGGGAGTATCCCAATTTAAACAGAAGACCAAAATTAGTACTTCTTTGCAACCATTCCTGCTATGCTGCTCAGCACATTTCCCTCCTGCCCCTGCTCTGTGAGACCATTTTGCTTGTACCACCTGGCCCTTACCTTACGAATGCTGCCGGAAAACATTAGGGAGAAAATAATTTCCTTTCCTTCACGGGGGTATTTACCCAACTGCATCTATTTAGCAACAAGGCCTCTGAAAGTCCAGGGGAGGTTAGGAAGGTTTGCAGGGACCAAAAAGGAAAAGGGAAAAAAGGGACCATCAGTGGGTGGCAGGATAGATCTGGAGGGGTGTTCACAGTGTAAGGCATGTGACTGGTCTCTCTCATGAGCTGGACAGTGAATCATTTTGCTCTGTAATCAAGTCAGGTGGTAGAGCTGCAGTAAAAAGACAATAGACACTTTTCTTTGTTCTGGAGACTCATTCCAGATTCCCATTAGCAGCCAAATGAGGAATAGGGGCAGCAAAGCTGCACTGTACTGAAAACCACTGCAACTGCCTGGGATGCAGGGTGCTTGGTTGAATGTTTAACAAATGCTTTCTCATCTTACCCAAGCCTGGTAGATTAGGTGATACCTTGTTCAACAGCAGGATTTTTCCACCTTCTGAATGGCCAAGAGGGAATCAGCTGCCTATTTCCCATACGCAGATGGTGCAGTTGTAGCTTGTCCACGGTCTCTAGCTCCATTGGGTGCTGAAAGAGCAGGGGACAGAAGGGTGAGTAGCTTTGTCTTCCTCCCTCTGTACTAGAAACTCTCATCCGCACAGCTGGGTGACAAAGTGGAGCTAAGGAAAACCCTCACAAGCTCCTGCTCATGCCTTCCAGTTAGGGAATGGTAACATATGGAGAAGTAACATCCTGATTTCTCCCAACATGTCTACAGTGCCCAAGTCCCAATAACCACAGCACATCCTGCAGAAGATGACTAGCGTCTGAAGGAGTGCAGAGCATGGGTTAGCTGGAAGATATTTAAGAGTGTGAAAACAAGGTACATTTGGGAAAAACATGCCTCAGCAACTAGAGACTAAGGTGTATTTATGACTATTTATTTAATGTTGCTGACTACTGGACTGCTCCCTGACATTTTTCCAGGGAGGCTACTGAAATGACTGCTGTACAATGAAACTGAGGTGCTAGTGCTGCCTGGGAAGGGCATTCTGTGGCTCATCTCAGGACAGGAGGACCCCGCTTCTCCACTGTGACTTGCCACACTGCCAGGAGTCCTCTGTCCCTGTTAGTCACTCACTCCCACAATTATTAAGCACAGAAAAAAACCTCCTAGTGCCCACCTTCCTCTTTTCTAAAACTGAATTTCAAGCACCAAGAAAGAAGATGGAGAGCAAGTCCTACACTTGCCACCCTTGCCCATGGCAGAAAAAAGCCACATCTTGAGACACAAACCTGGAAGGGGTGTGTGTGTGTCTGCCACCTGGCCAGGAGGTTCGTACATAGATAAACATAACCCACTGGGAGGCAGAGAAACCCATCTGTCCTGTCCAAGAAGGTCAAAAATAAATGCTAGTGATCAGACTTGCTTTCTTACCAATCTCACATTCTCTTGCTAGTTACAGAGGCAAAAAATCCGTTTGCTCACCCGTGCATCCATCCTCCTTCCTCCGCAGCATTCTTCCAGAGCCCTGTCACATGAGGTTGGGATGTTGCTGCTGACACGGCTTCCTCAGGCTTGGCCCAAAAGACAACGCTGCACAAGCGCTGTTAGATTGAGGCAAGGCCACGCCGAGGCAGCTACAGCAATCTCAAGCTGTTCTGGCTACATGTTCTGCCTGCACATTAAACTGGCCTTCACAGGTTTGACACAGATCCTGACACAGCTACATTAAATCCTTAAAGCAAAGGGTGGTGGTCACCAAACAGAAACTTGTACATGCAGCACCCTTCAGACAAAGGAAGGTTTCTCTTTGAGGCCTTCTGTTTCTTTTTCTCTGATTCCTAGTTACTGACTTGCTTTTTGCTGCTTGGCAGCGAGTCTGGCTTGGTCTTGGGTAGGATTCACAATCTTTCATTGACTCTTAGTTTATCACAGTAGTAATAAAAAGAGAAAAAAGCAAGACTTTTTAAGGCAGAAGCCACAATGGCACTAAGGTAAGGGCTTAAACAAAACCTCGGTGTGTTTTCAGCTAGATGCCTGCCTTCCTCTAGAGAGCTACAGCAGGCATCACCTGCTACTGCAGTTGAGTCCAGACTGACAGCTTAATTCCTTTTGCAGCCACAGACAATTTTGGATGCAGTTTATGATTACATTTCCTGGAGAAATGAGTAACGCTTTCTAGGAGCAAGGCTGAGCAACCTGACTGACATTCCAGGAGGTGGTACTGCTGCCTTCCCTAAGCACTCACGGCCAAGTCACAGCTTGGCTTCCACTGTCAGGGTTTCACTTCTTCACTTGCTTACCTGTGCCAGAAATCCCACATCAACGGTAGTTCTCCTTATAGCACCTCGCAGAGGCATTTCCCTGCCCGGTCCTCCCGCTGACTCTCCTGCTGCTGCTCCTCTGCCAGGTGAGTGCAGATGGCTTTTCATTTGCAGAATCTGAACAACTGAAAAAGAGAGAGGTTTTTTGCATTTCTCTAGCCAAGTGTGTAAATTAATGCCAACAGCTAGTAGTCTAATTCTTGCCAAGTACGATGGTACCTACTGTGAAGAGGGAGGGAGAAGGGACAGAAGGCTCTGATGTGCCAGTTAAGTGTATCTGACCTGTTTCTGGGGGAGAACAGTAATCTGAGCTTGCTACAAGGTACCTAGTGCAGCATCAGTATGTAAAGTCCACGAGGGACCAGAAGACACAGGTTATTCCAGATGTTACGGGTGGTGAGATCAGAAGCATGTACGCAAGACAGGGGCATTGCTGGGACTACACATTCCACTTATGGTACCTGCAGGAGTAGGAGTAAGAGTTAGCTATGGATTAACTGGATAACCATGCTTTTTGGGTGCTTAACAATAACTGACAATCCAAGCTGTACTTCAGTCAGAAGACTTCCAATACTAATTGATATTAACCAGTACTAACTTCTGCATAAATCCTTTCTGGCTCCCTTAGGTTCTTTAGGAGTGAAGAGTCACACAACTTTGATCTTCCCAAGATCCTTCAGTTCCGCTGCTGCCATAGAGCGTGCATTTACACACGGTTTATGGTACAGCAGCAGCCTGCCATCAGATCCCTGCTTTAGAGCTGATAAAGGGAAACCTCAGAGATAAGCAACATGCCCTTATTATGAACAGAACCCTGTAATGAAAAAGGCAAGATCTGAAAGCACTATGCTTTGCTGCATTTAAAGCCCCAGCACAAAACTGATGCCTGCATTGCTGCAGCCTCCTCAGAAAGCCTCCTGTACTTTGTGTTATCAGAGCCCATCACTTTCAGCTGACCTGGGTGTAGATGGGCACAGTTTTAAGACTACTTTTCTCCACAGCACTGAAGCATGTAGCATAAATAGGTGCTTTTTCTTACCTTTATACAAGAAGGTAGAAATTTGTTTTCCAGATAGTGCAGTTACAAAGGTGATGGGAGGGTACCTGTGATACACCAAGGCTGAGAGAAGGACACACGTGCAAACCTCATGCTTTGGCTTTCTGCTTGTCAGCAGCGCTAACCAGGAGGACGTGCACCCGTACGGGTTTTGGTGAATCCACCACTTCTGTGTCGTGTGGCCTTAATCCCTCTCCTTTTCCTGGTAGCTCTGCCTTATCAGACCTGAATTTCTATCGTCCTTCAGTGATCCAAATGTACCTCAATAGAGGAAGCAGACAAGAGAGGGCAGCCTGCAGCTTCCACACCTTCCAGCACTAGGGTAGAGCAATAGAGGTAGTCTGCAATGCTAAAACCACCAACACTGCTCATGTGGAATGAGCTGCAAAATAAGAGGTTAGTGGCAGATGTTTTGGGGGCCAGTCAGATGGTTCTTTCCCTGATAGTAGGAGAACATTTCAGCCTCCTCTTCCTCTCATTTTCATTTACATGAGCACAGCACAGAGTGAGTGTGTGAGTTATTTAAAGTCTATGACAGACCAACCTGTGAGGTCTAGTGCCCATGTGTACATGGTCTCTACCCTAGTGCAGGGATCTAGGAGGAGGCTCTGTCAACGGTGTCGCTCAGTCCTAGCGTGTGGCAAACATGTTGAGTACTCCTCTGCCATGGGAGAGTCCAAGAGACTTCTCCACGCTGCCTCATGGCATTTCCAGGATCCGTACTGAACTTGCCCTTTTAGCCAGCTATCGCTCGCTCCATCACTCGGTGTGCTTTTCCCAGTGGGCATAGAAGACCACCTCTTCCTCATTTGGAGCCAGGACTTTCTTGGGACTTTCTGGTTCCACACTATGTGGAAGAGCACAGTCTGTAACAAACACTTTCAAACACCATGCCTGGCTCAGGGGGAAAGTTCTTCATGTCTGTCAAGGCAGCTGCTGCTGTCCCACACCTCTTGACAGACCAGCGCTTTCTGTGCTACCTGCTGAACAACAAAGACATCCTTCCGACAGAATCTCTGCCAGGCTTGCTGCCATGATACATTTCATGGCACAGTTGTGGACTCTGGCTTAGTCTTTTCAGACAGTCTCAGCACTAGTTAAATACCCAGCAGGGGCTTGCTTAAAACAGTACTCGAAACAGAAACTCTTAAACCACAGCATCTGAGGTAAGTGGCTCGCAGAACATTTATGACGGTGCATTTCCAAGATAGAGCTGTGCTGGCTTTCTGGCCCACCCCCCCTGCCTGGCATGCTCTGATCTCTGTGCTTAGCAGCCTCTACAGCACGAGTCTTTGTGCCATAATACCTTGCTTCTAGACGTGCACACTGGCCAAATAATCTCCTCGTGTCTTGATCGACTGCCGACTGAGATTATTTCCCAATCTAGCCAGACAGCATGGGCTTAACTCATAGCATGGATAACGTGGTGTGCCATGCCCTCCTCTCAAACACACTTTGGCAGTGCTTGCTATGGCTTTTCCTTCTCCCCTCACACCTTCGCTGCTGGACAATCATTCCCTGTGTCATAGATGGACTGACCTGGTGCTGTCCCTGCTTGCCTTTCCTTGCCGCAGTCTGTATGCTCTTTAAGTGAATGTGGTTTTTTTTTTTTTTTTTTTTTTCAGTAGGGAAAAGGACTTCCTTCTGCTGAAGGAATTATATTTGCACATGGCTCAGGGAGGTACCTCCTCTGGCCGTTTCTGTTACCTCACTCATTTAGGCCAATTCCATTGCTAACGTTAAATGGCCACCTTCCCCGACCCAAACTCCAAGAGTAGTTAGGGAGTACACCAATGTACAGCTCAGGTCCTAGAGCCGTTTGGTTTGTGTCGCAGTTTCGGCCCAATCTGCCTCAGTGGCATTAGGGCGTGGGAAAGCGGCTGTTAGAAAATGGCAACTTTACCCAGCAAAGAGGCAGAGCCTGTGCCACATGCACATCGTTCCCCATCTTTGCAAGCCCGCTCCCTTGTAATAGCACTTAACAGATAGGGAAGCACTAACCTGGCTCTTGGCCCGATGAAGTCATGGGGGCAGGAGGAGCAGCAGAACTGTTCCAGGGTTCCAACCGCCCAGGACTGGCATCGTGCGGCTGTGGCACCTCTGGGATGTTCCCATCCTCACAGCAGTTCATCTCCCATCACGTGCTCCAGGGCCGGATAAAGCTGCTAAAAACCTGGAGCGTGTTCTCCCCACCCGAGGCCCTGGATCCTGCAACCCCGACTGCTGCACGTAACTGCAAATTAACGAGGATCACCTCACTCACCCAGCAAGGAACGCGAGTGAGTCGTACAATCGCCCGTAGGCACGCGCTGCCCTTCTGGATCTCACCACCAGAGCCCGGGAAGCAGGGGGCTGCCGGCCGAGGTTGATGCGCCTGTAGCATGAACGTGAACTCCAGGGTTGGGGAGGAACTGTGGTTTTGTTTTAGGAGTTGTCTAATTGTCAGAAACTTTGCGCTGTGCGCAAAATGCAGTAAAATGATAATGAAACTTACCTGCTAGAACCTAGGAATTGTAAAGGCTATGCAGCCAAAACTTAATGTAAAGTAGCTAGTACAATGGAGTACGGTATAAATTAAAAAAAAATAATCTATCAAACCGTGTGACTCACGAATGCTTTGTTCTTTTTTATTATCCTGCCTATTCTAAAGTCTATTCTACCATTTCCCAATACAGAGGGAGTCTGTTCAGAGACCAACCAGGACCATCTCTTCCAGGCAGAGCCTGCCTTTAACACCACCCTTGAAAAATCCCAATTTTTTACTTTTTTTTTTTTTTTTATTATTATAATGGGAAGC
>JANHGN010018534.1:0-30475 GCA_024605025.1 Megaceryle maxima
GGAGCGGCGGGGCGGGGCCGGGGCGGGGCGGGCGGCGCGGGGCGGGCGGCGATTGGCGGCGGGGTCTGACGGGCAGGCGTCGCCCCGCCCCCTTGGCAATGTCTACCGCCCGCCGCGCGCCCCATGTAGGCAGTTATTCCACTGGGATAGAGCGGCCGGAGCAGCGGCGGCAGCGGCATGGCCGGGGTCCCGTTCTGCGCCCTCCTCCCGCTCCTCGTCGGCGTCTGCGGGGCCGTCACCGGCTCCCGGGTCTACCCCGCCAACGAAGGTGAGGCGCCGCGCGCGCGTCCCGCCGCGGGGCTTCGCGTTCCTTCGGCTGGGCGGGAAAAGTTCGGTCCCGGTCTCCCTCAGTCTGCCCCTTCCCCGTCTCTCTCCTCGCCGCCTCCTCTTACCGCACCGCGCTGTCGAGGCCGGTGTTTGGGTGTCTGGCAGCCGCTGAACATGCCCGGGCAGCGCTCCGGGGGGCCGCCGGCGGCAGCGGCAGCAGCACAGGTGTCGCGGGGCGGAGCAGCCCCCGCCAGCCCCCTGCGCTCCCGCCGGTGCCCTCAGCAGGGCCGGCCCGGAGGGGTGCAGCGCCGCGCTGGGGCGGCCCCGAGCCGGGAGGACGGTTCATTAAACCGGTTCTCCCGGCAGCTCCCCACCGTTCCCTGGGGCCGTGCTGCAGACCGCCCTGTGGGACGGTTCGGCGGCGGCTCCGCGGGGGACGCCCGCCGTGCGGGCGGGGAGTCCCCCGCCAGGTCCCGGGGTGCTCTGTCCCTCTCTCGGCCGAGCTCCCGAGCGCCCCGTAAGTAACGATCTTCCGCTCCTGTACCGGCCGGCGGAATTGCGGGGTGTCCCGGGCGGTACGGGGCGGGAGCGCTCCGGTCCCGGCACGTTGCTGCCTTTAAACCGGGAGCCTCCTGTGCCTTCGGCCAGACGTGTCCAGGGAATTAACCACTCCCTCCGAGCCCCGTGAGTTCACGGGCCGAGGAACCAACGTTGCGATTCCCTAGATCGAAGCCAGAGAGTTTCCCGTTACTGGAAGTACCGGCGCGGTCGCAAATAACGTTTCGTTTCAAGTCGAAGGTGGATGCGGTCGGTCCCCGCTCATGGGGAAGCGCTCAGGTAAATGATTTGAGTATGCAGACGGAATTAATTATCTTTTCTTTTTTTTTCTTTTTTTTGTGTTTTTTTTTTTGTTGTTGTTTTTTTTGTTTGTTTTGTTTTGTTTTGTTTTGTTTTCCTCCTTTATACCGTTCTGCAGTTACCTTGCTGGATTCCAGATCGGTTCAGGGCGAACTGGGGTGGATAGCGAGTCCCCTAGAAGGAGGGGTAAGTTTTAAACCGCTATCTGATCAAAAGGGTAAAGGGGGTGATTAGTAACTTTCAGAGAATCCTAATGGCTCGATTATTGTTGATTGTGGCGAGGAGGTCAGATTTCTTCCCTGGCTTACCAAGTGAATTACTCTTTGTTGGGGAAACTCTATACTCCCTTCGGATAGCTCTGTCATGGAAGAAGTGGAAACCAAAAGGGCAGAAAAGAGGTTTCAGAATTAGGAGATTGCTTGAGTCATGGGCTTAGATGCCTATTTAAAACTGAAATACCGATAAGAAATGCGATCTGGCGACTGAACTGGCATTCTTGACTGTAATTATTATATCTGTGGGCTGTCTCGGCTGGGAGATGTTCAAGGCAATTGCTGTTCTATTTCTGGATGCAGGAGTAGGGATCAATATACAAGATAGACCTTTTTCAGGGTGTAAACATCATATGTTTTACTCTCTGAGCAGGTAAACTGAAGCACCCAGTGCTTGACGTTGATTCTTCTGAGTTTCTTTTTATGTACTTTTCAGAGAGACAATTGTAAGAGAAGATTCCTTGAATTGGCTGCCCGATGGTGATGTGATGACACTTAAGATTCACACATCCATCGCTGGGGCCTCGAGCCCCTTTGCCCAGGGAGCTGCAGGCAAAGTGTCTATTAATTTAGCTTTCTGTTAATGGATGGGCACCTTGCTGCTCCCTCATCTGCACCCCATCCTGCAAAGGTGCCCAGGGCCTTGGTGGGCGACTCCTGAGAATGCTCTGCTTTAGAGCTGGTGGAGACTGTACTTCCTGGGAGCCCTTGGGATTTTGGTTTTTTAATAAGCAATTAGAGAGGCTTTTTCTTTCTTCAAGTGAACAATTTAAGAAGAATGCCAGCAATGCACGCCAAACATTAATATATAATAAACCCACCTCAAATCCTTGTAATCTGAAATGAGTAAAGCAGCTTAGTGCGCTTCAACAGAAGTAACAAAGTCAAAGTGATTGAAAAATAAAAATGCTGAAAGATCAGGGCCTGTGTGCAACAAAGCACTGTATTCTTGAGGAGACCTACAAATTATTTTTTTTTTTCCTGTGCGTTCCCTGCTCGTAATGAGCAGAAGCAGAGCTAAGGAAACAGCAGTGAGTGGAAGGAATCTGAGGTTGCGTCGGCTGGTGATGCATTATGCATAAGCTCTGAATAACCATAACATGGGAGAATGGGGGATTGTTTTGCTCCCCCATTGTTGGTCTGCGTGAACTTGACGACAGTCCTGGCTTGTGCTCTGCTTGAGCTTGTCCCCGAAACTCAGGGGTTTTTTGTCAAAGAACGGGGCAGTGATTGGCAGGCCTCTGGCAGCGCTGGGCCGCGCACGTTCGCTGCTGATTGCAGGCGATTGCCCTCATCTTTTGACAGTGTGGAAAGGTACAGCTCTATCTGGGTGGGAATCGGGCTTCCTTGTTAATCCCGTACCCTGGAAAGGTCAGTTAATAAGACGGGGTCTTTCTTGCGGCTCTCCCAAGGGATATCTACTCTGTGTATTAAAACAGGACCGAAAAGACAAGTTTTAGTAAGTCAGTTGTAGAATTGATGCTCAGAGGACAGCTGAATATTATTAATGGCTGTTGGATTCCCCCTTCCCTCCCATGTTCTCCCTGAAAGCTCAAGAAAGAAATGTGTGCTCTTATTGTGGACGTGACTCGTCTCACTAAACCTACATAGGCATGTTCTATTTTTAAGCCGCTAGTGAAAAATTTAAGAGTACATGGTCTGTCTCTGAGATACAGTGCTTGGAAAGCATTTTGGTTTAACTTCATCTGCTGCAGATTTATTTCAAGCAGCAGAAAGGAACTTCTCTGTCTTCCTGGAAGGATTTTGTCCTTCAGTGCCTTTTTTTTTTTTTTTTTTTTTCATTAACGGTTTGTACCGTGTTCTGTTCAAAAAGGTATTTTTCTAGATCCGTACCAGATCTGAGTTGTGAGGGTTGTGTGGATTAGAAGGGTTTACATTAGAATGCCTGTTTATCATTTTAGTCATTTAGCAGTGACTAGCAGTAGTCAAATACATAGTAGTCCTGGAGTAGTTAATGAATTGCATTATAAATGTAAGTAATGATTTACTCTTGCATTTCAGTTGAAAAGCAGGGTTTGTGCCCAGAGTGTTTTACTCTGTGTCATTGAACCGTGGGAAGAGTTGAATTAGAAAAGTTAATTTCAGCATGAAAGCAAAAAGTCACAGCTTTGACCACGTACTTAGAGTTACAAATCGTTTACCGTGGCTGGAAATAGGGGGCTGTAGTTATTTTCAGCTCTGGCAGTAAGACGCATTTAGATTTGTCTTGCGTGCCTGTGTTTATGGAATAAAATCCCCAGCCCTATAGAACTGTCAGGAGACAGGGGCATGTTGAGAACCCGCTCCCAAACTTGCTGAATTTAGTCGCAGTCTGTCCGTTGACCTCGGCGGTCGCTTTATTGAATCCTCCAGCAGCATCCTCCATTGTGTGAGCTCACTAAAGGAAATCCCGTCAACAAGTATTATTTCCCTCGGCTTCTTCCTTTCTCGCATAGCGCAGGCAGCCTGAAGAGAAGTGGAATGGAAAGTGATGGATCTTAAAGACAATATTGTACCAGTAAACTAGCTCTGCGGCAGCTGTAAATTAAACAGCTCTGTCTTCTTACACGTTACACTTTACATTGATGGATGACTTTTTAACATTTATTTTCTCTTTTTCTCTTTTTTCTTTTCTTTTTGGTGACATGCTGACTATTGATTTTTATTTTTTTTTTTTTCCCTCCTTCCTTCATTTTAATTTGCAGTTATCTCTAGGCAGCAAATAAAATATTATTCTTTCTGCTCTGAGTGACTCATGGTGCTAACTACTGTCATTCTATAAACGGATTCAGCTAAGCTGGAATCTTTTTAAGTAAAAAATCACTTGCATAAGAGCAATCCTTGTGAGAAGAATACAGGATATTATGCAAGAAGCCCCTTATCGTTAAGAAGGCTTCTGTTTTTCAAAGCCATAGCTTCAGTAGTTCTGAAAAGCACTTCTGGGAAGTCTCTTTAAAGTTACTACTGTTTTCCAAGGATCATTTTATATGCTTTGTTGTATCGCCTGCAGACCCAGACCCAGCTAGCGTGTCATTCTGATACACTGGGTTTTTTGAAGAAGGATTTTTCTGATACTAAAGCACTGGGTGGTTTGCTGGTGTTTGTTTGGTTTTTGGTTTGTGGGGTGGGTTTGGGTTTTTTTTTTTTTTCTGGAAAGATGACTCTCCCTAATGCTTCTATGCCCCGTTCCCCAGCGGGACAACACCGTGATAAACTTTTTCCTGTCCGTGATAATCCTTAAACTAAATTATTTCACAAGTGTTAGGTGTGCTTCCCTTTGTCCGAGTTCATCATGCTGAGCTACTGAATAGGGCCAGATCTCTTCTTTCCACACCATCCTTGGATCACTGTATTGTTGTTGCTTGGTAATTAAGTTGCCTGTTAGTTTGACGCTTCTGAAGGTGCCTGAACTTGGCTTGATGTTCCTGCATACGAGGTGGGCTCCATGCAGAGCTGTGAAACTCTATTGTTCCTCTTAATACTGATTTATTTTTCCTCCTCTTCCCTCTTGGCAGTGGGAAGAAGTAAGCATCATGGATGAGAAGAACACTCCAATCCGCACTTACCAAGTCTGCAATGTGATGGAGCCCAGCCAGAATAATTGGTTACGAACTGATTGGATTCCCCGTGAGGGGGCTCAAAGGGTATATATTGAAATCAAGTTCACGCTAAGAGACTGCAACAGCCTGCCGGGTGTCATGGGAACTTGCAAAGAGACTTTCAACCTTTATTACTATGAATCGAACAACGATAAGGAGCGTTTCATTCGAGAGAGCCAGTTTGCCAAGATCGACACCATCGCTGCCGATGAGAGCTTCACCCAGGTGGACATTGGTGACAGGATCATGAAGCTGAACACGGAGATACGGGATGTGGGACCTCTCAGCAAGAAGGGTTTTTACTTGGCTTTTCAGGACGTTGGGGCCTGCATTGCTTTGGTGTCCGTTCGTGTCTTCTATAAGAAGTGCCCGTTGACAGTTCGAAACCTGGCGCAGTTTCCAGACACCATTACTGGGGCCGATACCTCGTCTCTGGTGGAGGTTCGCGGCTCCTGCGTCAACAACTCGGAAGAGAAGGATGTGCCAAAAATGTACTGTGGGGCAGATGGCGAATGGCTGGTGCCCATTGGCAACTGTCTGTGTAATGCTGGCTACGAGGAACGCAACGGGGAATGCCAAGGTAGGACGAGCCGTCTTGTACCCTTCGTTAGGGCTTAGCCGAATGCGTAATTGAATCGGTGATGGGAGTAAATGGAGTACAGCCAGTAATTAGCAGCCGTGGTGGGATGTGGTAGGACAGAGGGGTTTAATAAAGAAGCCTAATGGCTCCAGGTGGCAAGGCTAAGAATTACCTACTGCAAAACAAGTGCTGCTGCCATAATAGGCAGAAGGCGAAACACATTTTCTAGCAGGCACCTCAATTTGAATTGGCACCTGATTGTCACCAAAATGTAATTGCAAATCAGTGCAGTTGAGCTACCGGCGCTTAAAGAGACCGATCTTTTGAGTTTTGTCTGAAGTGAACTTTTGTTAAGCAGAGGAAATTCTGGCAAAGTCTCCTTCGGATAATGCCCATTGCTGGAGGGGGGAGCAGGAGTTTTAGCTGGATTACTTTTTCACTTTGGGAAGGGGAAGTCTTTGGTGTTTTACTTGTTGCAAATTTTGAGCACTAAATACCCTTTGATATTTGACACTGCTGCCTTTGTTAAATATTTTCATTTCTCAGAGGGTCTCTATTGTCAGCTTAATAATAGAGGTGCTAGGATACTCTTAGAAATGCTAAAAGTCTCCACCCCACCCTCCCACACACACCATCCTGTGTGCTGCAGAATTAGGGATTAAAGCCTACTATAAAAGAGAGATTATCCTAAAAAGACAAAAACCTCAATACGTAAATTCTGTTCACCTCCTCTTTCTGGAAAAAAAAAAAAAGATGTAAAAGGTTAGGGAATGAGAGAAGGGAGTTTATAAATAAAATATTTTTAGCCTCGGCTTCTAAACTCTTGCCTGTGTAAGCTTCAATTAAGATCAAACTTCAATGGATTCTTGCACAGGTCAGTGGGTTTAATTTTGCTGGGTGCTGGATTGAAAGGTGCGCGCTCCTCGGTGGATTTGGGACTGGGTTTTTGGTGAAGATGCTTTGGAGACAGAGGACTTTGCTTCCCGTTTTCTTGGTGTGTTTTTTCCCCATGTGTGTTTTCTGGTTTGTTGGTTTTTGGTTTTTTGGGGTTTTTTTATCTCAAGACTGAGAACTCGCAGAGCAAGTGACTGGTTGCTTTTTTGTGCTGGAGTCCTAAGGGAATGGTGTCTTTGAGAGTCCTACTTGATTTCTTTTAAATGATAATGTATGGTCCATATGAAGCTCATTATTATGCATTGAAATTCAACTTTGTCAGGAAAGAAGCACCAAGTATAAACTTCAGCCTTAATTTCTAGTTGTTTTGCTCTATGGAAAAAGCCTAAATGTGCCATGTTGGCCACAAAATGACCATGAGCTGTGGAGGGAACTGGAAGATGAGTAAGTACCATGACAGGGCAGCCTGTCTGGGGTAAATTACTGTGGGTGTTTTGTGGTTTTTTTGGGTTTTTTTGTGGGTTGTTTTTTTTGTGTGTTTTTTTGTGTGTGTGTGTGTTTTTGGTTTTTTTTGGTTTTTTTTTTTTTTGGAACCCTGTGAGATGGAAACTTGAAAGTCTGTGTATTGTTAAACATGTGAACCTGTGGCTGTGGTGCTGCTGGGGAGATGCTCTAACTTCTTAATAGCTCAATGACTGCTGGGCAAAGCTTCTTGATATCTTTACAACCTGAATTGTGAGCGGTGGAAGGGAATGGGGAAGGGGGGGAAAAGCATCTTGGTTTATTGCAGGGAGATTATTCCACCTTCTCCTAAAGGCCTATTAGGTCAGTACTGGGTCACTCTCACTGACACAGATCTACTGCTTTTTGGCATCAGTGGCCCAGACGTGATGAGCTAATTGCCTAACAAATCCAGTGCTGTTCAAGGGGAATCTCTGGAGGTTTTGCTGCTGGGCAGTGCTGATAGCAGGATGCTTTTTTAATTTTTTTGTGGTGTTGGACTAGACCTTGGGGATGAATGTCAGCTTCCGTACCGGCTCTCAGCAGCCCCTGGGGAAGCTTGGGCTCAGGAAACCCAATTCTCTGTTTCCCAAGTAAAAGGAAGATCAGGTGGTGCTGTATTTACAAAGGAGATGGAAATGTTCTGTCTCTTGGGCTCTCCATGATGAAGTTGGCTTGTGCTAGTCATTTGGAGAGGATTTGAGCCAGCACGTAATTTGAAAGCACTAAACCCATTTCATCAGCAGTTATTTGTGGTTTCCTTTCCTCACGTTTGCCATTCTCCAGCCAGAATTGTTTACTGGGAAGCTCCTCTTCATGAATTCATGAAGTTCACCAGAACTCTGCAGCTTGCTCTCTGGTTTCCAGTGAGGCTAAAGCAGTTTGGCCTTTGACACCATCAAATGAGGGTTTCCTCTTTTCTTTCCCCATTTAAGTTCATAGTTCAGCAAATGTTCTGCTCTGACAGGTTTTTGGAGGGGAGGAGGAGGATAAGGTGAGGAGTATTCCAGTTGTGTTGTGTGGTGGTTTTTTGTTTTGGTTTTTTTTTTTTTTTGCTACATGGGATTGGGAGGCAGGGAGAGAGACTTTTGAGTTGGGAAAGGCTGTAAAAGGGTGCAGGTCTGGGACTGGAGCTGGCGAGCAGGTTCCACCTCAATTGTTTTTCAATAAGTTGACTGTGGCAGGACAAATACAAGGGAAGGTCAGAGGTTGTCTGCTTCCTCATCCATCTTCCCCTCTTATCCTAGGGTCAGAGTTAGGATTGATTAAGATCTTAAATGTTTGACAAAAGCTCAGTGGGCAGAAATAGTTTAGGCCAGTGGATTGGGGCTTTGCACTTGTTGGGAGATCCACAGGAGCCGTCAGAGCTCCCTGTCCTCTCCTGGGACCTGCCGTGCGGTGCTGGGATGGACCAGCCGGCCCTTGGCTTGCCTTAAAAGCTGCTTCAAGTTTTCTCGACCTTCTGATTTGCAGATAATGCATTTGCCTTGCTGCTTTTTTGCTTAATTTCTGACGTGTGTGGGAGAAGTGTAATGGGAAGCTGCTTCACATCTAAAGTGGTTCCTGTAGTGGGAGTTAATGACTCTCTGACCTTGAACAGGATTTTTCAAATACTGTCAGTGGTACAGAGGGGTTTGAATATGGTGACAAAACCCTGTCCTTCCTTTGACTGCTATTTTTTTCCAGCTGACTTTATTGATGATAATGGGTTTACTGAACATCCATGTGCGTGTGTGAACGTACGTGCAAAAACCCAGGGCGGGAGGGGAAAGGAGCCAAGTATTTAATCCAGGATTATTTGGGAAGCTTCATAGATGCGTCACAGGAGTGGTTCCACAAAACTGGTCCTGATCAGTAGAAGTAGTAGGTGAGACTGATTCTTTGTCTACAGTTGAATTTGTAGCTGTGAACCTGATGCTAAAAAAAAAAACCACCCCCAAACACCTCAACTTGCTGTTGCCTTTTTTTCTTACTGCTATTTTTTCTTCCCCAAACTTCCTGTGTTAACGGCCCTCTATTTAGGGGAGCACAAATGTGGAATACTGTTGATGGAACAACTCTTCCAACTAGTGGCACATCTCAAGGCTCTGGGAATTAGTGCTTCAGGGCAAAGTTGAGCCATAAAGTAATTTTAAACTTTGCTTGTCTGCATCATTGTTATGTAAATTGTTTTGTTCCAGATTAATATAATGTGGTTTGCCTTTACTTACAATTTCCTTATGATAAAACGTGTATCTTTTTAACTCAAAGGAGGAGGGGGGGTAAGAACAAGGAGGAAGGGAGAAGAGACAGATTAAAGAAGCAATAGACTGTAGCCATCTGTGATGATTTTGATGCTGTGAAATTACAAATCTCCATTTTAGACCTGCCATTTAGTATAAATATGTGAGACAGTTGAGATTTTTTTCCTGTGATATTGTAAAGGTTATGAGAGCCAACAGCTTTGTCTTCATCCACACTTGCTGTTTTGAGTTGTGAATTGGCCAATTGGCAGAAAATCCAGTGTCTTGTAAAAGATGGCTCAGTCCTAGTTTCCTATCACTGCTGTTTTTAGAATCTTCCCTCAAACTTTGATAAGAGCAGCCCTAAGAAGTAATAATTTGAATGATAAGATTCTTTTTTATCTCGGAGGCTTTGAAGAGCGGCTGTGATCATGGAGAACAGCAGTTCAGTTTACATCAGAAGGGTACAGCCTAATTATATGTGTTTTTGGTGATAAGATTTTTTGGATGGTGGGTTTTGTAGGGGCGGGCAAGTGGAGTAATTTGTGTGTACTTTCTGATTTTAGTCTTAGACAACTTTTTTTTGTCAGAATAACATTGATGAACTGTCTGGCTGCACAAAAGGGTAATCAGAAGGGTGACTAAGACTGCACAGATTTGAGATTTCAGAAAGACTTTTTTCAGGTTGATTATTTTTGGCAGGAGAAGAAAAAAAGCACAGGCTCAACATGTTGGGTTTTAAAAGGAGCTGAGAAGACGGAAGCTCCCAGGAGGGGCATGGGAGCGGTACTGAAACACAGACTGTCTGAACCAAATTTAGTTGGTTCCCTTCCTTGCGGAAGGAGCCATTTGGTTGCGTTCTGTTCTCATGTAACTCAAGAGATCTTCCAAGGGTTGCTGCCTCTGATTTTTTTTGTACCGCTTGGTGCATTTAAAAATCTCTGTTTAAAGGTCATTGCAGGCTCTGTGTTGCTTTCCTCTTTGGAAGTCAGGCTACAGTTGTCAAGCCATTGTGCCTTCATGTATCCCTTGGAGAGAGGCTGGGATTCCTTCCTTCTGAATCCCTGACAGAATTTCTGCTGGGACACAGGGGAGCAATAACTGGTCCTTATTCTTCCTGTTACTAGTAAAAAGCAAGGTCTTCAGAATCAAAGCCAGATGAGCTGTTCTGGTGGTATGAATTTCATAGCAGGTCTGGGTAGTCTTTTGTGGGGCGTATAAACCATCTTCTGGGTTTTGTGTGTGTTCTTTGGTCATGTTACTTGCTTTAAAAACAAACCAAAACTTTCCAGACAACTCAGCTTGTGTGTGATGATTTCAGGATTTAGCTCTTGGCTGGGTGAGGGTTATTATCTGTCTAATAACATGCTCCGCCGAGCTCGGTCTTTATTGCGCTTGTGAGAAGTGATTAAAGAGCTGCTCAGCAGAACACTTCAGTCTTTTGAGACTCCATCAGAAAGCCCCCCAAACTCGGGAGATAAACATCTTATCTGGTTTCGTCCCATTATGCCACATCCTTTTGATAAGTCTCGGGGGAGAGCAGGTGAGGTCACCCAGTTTTGTGAATCAGAGACAATTAACACTCCCATGACTAAATGGCCGTTTTATGAATATTCAGGGCCCGTTTCACCTCCCTGGGAAGCAAACATGTTGGTTCCCTTCTCTTTCCTCCTGCTGGAGACTAAGGAAGCCCTCCCTGTGAATGGGGATTGGCAGCTGTCGGCCGCTTCGCCTTTTGCATGCAGCGAATTCCTCATTTCCATCTCTTGTATAACCCTCATGCAAAGCAGCACACCCATTTCCCCATCGCACAAAGGAGATAAGAGCTTCCTTTGGCAACGCCGCCCAAAAGCTCCTCCTGCTTATGCAGAGCTCAAAGATTTGTATTTTATGCAAATAGATTTGGGTTGGATTTTTTTGATCTCTCTTAAGAGGTAGTGTAATATTTGCACAGGGCGCTCCTTGCGTCTGGAGGTCTCCTCTTGATGGTGACTGTGACTCTTTCCCCAGTCTCTGCAGCCTCCTTGTGCTCGTCGAGTGGGTGTGTGGGAAAGGGCCACACTCCAAAACCCCGGCCTCCTTTGTAAACCCGTGGCTGGAGGTGCAGAGAGCACCACTTCTCGTGCCTGCTGGGGCTGCAGGCCTTTGGGTGTCACCTCTAGATGCTCACCAGTGGCTGTGAAGCCATTCTATAGCTACAACCTCAACCAGGGGTTGATGGTCCAAAGACCATCTTTGGAAGGTGATGTTCCCCCACGCTGTACGTGGGAGGACAGATGCACGGATGAGAACTCACTGCGTTTTCTGCCTTCTTCCCTGGGTTGAGCTGACCTGCTCAGCCCTGGTGTTAGGGCCCTTTCCTTCTCTTTGCTGGCCTGGCAGCAGCAGGGAGCTTGGCCTGCGGTTGTAGTTTGGGGAAAAGGGGCTGGTAGCACTTGGGTAAACATGTACAAATGAGCTGCTGTCTTCATTTATCGAAAGAAAATAATCTGTGAGAAAAGTTCTGCTTTCTTAAGCCTCACGATTGCACAAGAACCCATATTTTATTTTATTTTTGGGTTTAGTGGCTTTCTTTCCTTTTTAACTTTTCTTTATTTCAACTTTACTTGAAATTGCCTTTGGCTTTAAATAAAGCTGAGGCTCATTAAATGCTCCCAAAACACTGGCTTGTTCAGAACGGATTTGTTGAAAGGTTTATTGATATAAGTTAGAACACATGCTGCATAAATGTACTGTATTTCTTTAAAGTACTGTTTTTCATTTTGTGTCTTTATAAATCAGTGGTATGAAATTGGGACCCTGATCGTGTTGGGGCTACATCTATAAGAAACCAGAAGGGAAAACAAAGTTGTGGGGTGGTTTTTTTGTTGTTGTTTTTGTTGGATGTCCAATTAGTGTTTAACTTAAAGGTAATTTCACAGGGGTAGTAAACTACGCAGTGTGAAACCTGGTGCTGTAATTAAATGGAGGAAAGGCTCTTTAAAACAACAAAGGAACGTGCAAAAACTTTGCTTTTGTCCTACTAGTCACCCAGAAGGGGAGGTCGTGCTGTTTAAAGTACAATATGGATGAGCTATTAAGGGCTGGGGGCGGGGGGAACAAGCTCTACTGTACGGTTGGTATTTGCTTTGGCTCATTTAGTTGTGGGTGCCTAGAGAATACTCACTTTGCTGCTCTCCTGGGTTAGAGGGGTGGGTTTAAATCTCACGGAAGGAACTTGTACTAGTAAATTCATCTTTACAAACCCCCCAAAAGAGGTGGGCTCAGGAACAGCCCTTGTGTTTGGCAGGGGCCTTGTCCCAGCACAGGCTGCAAGGGGACTGTGGTTTCAGAGGAGGAGGATGAGGGATGCTCTGCTTGGTGCTGCAGTGGCTGGGGGATAGAGGGTGACTTCCCCAGGGTGTCTACCACTGAGATGAAACCAGAGGAACAACTCGGCCTGGTGTCCTACCTGCAGCATGGCTTCTCCTCCCTCTACAGGCGTCAAAAAGCAGCAGTTGCCTTTCTCTAACGAGCTCCTTTCACACTGGAGCTCCTTAAAGCATCGTTTGAAGGCAGGCAATCGATAACTGCTGCTCTTGCTTGTATATGGGAATAGTTTGTGAGGCCGTGGCACAAAGCTGCAGTACAGTGTCTTAATTACCCAGATAATCCTGTTTGCTTGTATTTTTAAACTATGGAGCGCTGGGTAATTATTCAATTCTTAATAGAAGGCAAATGGCAATGTAAACAATAATTAGGATGTTAGACTAATGCGCTTCAAAGCAAATTGGTTTTTTTCATACCGTTCAGTGTGAAGTCCCATAAAGCTAACAATTTAGTGGCAAGGAAACAAGTGCCATTTTGTTCATATTTTCTGGTGTTATCTCTTTGTGCCTCATTCCCGTGGGTAAGTTTGGTCTGATGCCTCTGCCTGCTCCCAAGCCAGCATCAGGTTGACTGTCGGCTCCTCCCACCCTCTCCTGTGGTTTCCGATGGGCCTCTTGTTCCCGGTGGCCAAGGGTTATAGGTCGGGAACATCCCAGATTCCCCCCACCTTGGGGCATGTGAGTGGGGAGAGGTTGGCTGGTGCTGTCAGTGCTGCTCTGGGCTGGGATCTGGAGGAGCAGCCTGAGCTTGGTGGCTGAGGCTCTTCCTTTGTCTGGGTTCAGCTCTTCTTCCTGACTTCAGTCTTGGAGGTAGTGACATACTTGAAGAAAAACACAAGTTTTCAGCTCTTTAATCTTTTGAAAACAGGGTAATATGCTGTGGGTCAGAGCTACAACTCATTATCTCCTTTAGCTTGGAGAGCACTCTTGGTTTTCACAGCTTGTCTCTGGTTTTCCTAGAAGCACGACAGGAGCCACAAACACGGATGCAAAACACTCTGCTGATTTGGGGTCTGTCTGCAAATCTCATGCACGTAACTTATTTCAGTACTTCCCCAGACCGTTAATTAAATCCTGTCACTGTATCCATCCCTCCTGTCACGTTTAGCCAGTGATTGAAGAGCATGTGTTGGTAGCAAAGGCGTTAGTCAATAATGCTGCTGCTGCTTTCCGAAATACTTTAATAATGCCTCTGTCACACCGAGGCCTTTGTCCGGCCTTTGCCGTGTCTTCTGAGAGGTCTGAGGGGACTCAACAATGGGCTTTATTTTCCCCATTACCAGCTCTAAGAAAGGCCAAAATGTTCTCCAGTGTTGATGCTGAATTACAGAAATTGACTTTTCGCTGTTTTAAGAAGTGGAGGGGAAACCAGTGGAACACTTCCTGAGGTTATGGTTGATTTTTTTTTTTTGATACTAATACAGGCTATCTCAGTATTAAAGTGTGCACTTAAAGGGTGTGGATTTCCTTATTTTAAATCCCAGAGGCTTTTTGCCAGGCCACATTTTAATAGCATTAATTAGCAAGCCTGTCTTTCCATACATCAAACATCTGTCTGAAGAGCACCGGCCAGCACTTCTGTGAACTTGGTGCTTGAATTCATTTGTTTTCAGTTTTAAGTGTTTTCTGCAGTTGAAAAAGACATTGCTGCTTTGAAAACAGTTTCCTTTTGAAGTGTCCATCCTGGCAATGACTGAAACAGCTACTGGGCAAATTAGCATCTTAAAAGGGCCGGATCAATACTTGCCTCTGGCCCTCACTCTGCTGGGGCTGGGCTCTGGGCAACCCTTGCTCTTTGGGTGGTGTGTTTCAGGGGAGCCCTCGATGATGGCACAGGTCCCATTGAGCTGAGACAGCTCGATCCAATGCCCAGGCTATTTCAAGGATGGCAATTTGCAAATGGATCTGGGAGATTTGATAGCTTTGGGAAGCTTGGGAAGCTCGTGCGATTGTGGAGAGGATTAGAAGAGAAGTGTAAGGAGAAACAGGAGATCAGTTGGAGGGCACAAGTTGCCTGAACTCCTCTTTGGGCACTGGAATATTCAGTTCTGTTGTACTTGGCTGGTGTGTGTGAAAGATTCCTTTGGGCTTTTACAAGAGACAAGTAAACACAGCTGTAAAAGAGTGTGTAGGTTGTCCTTGCTGTTTCACAGAGGTTCAGGGGCAGTGGCTGCTGGATAAGTGTAGCAGGAGATGCTTAGATACAACCCTGTTTGCCAACAAACCGAAGATGGCTCTGGTTTCTCTAGTGCATGGTTGGCAGCCCCAGCCCATGTGCCTGCAGACCTGCCATGGCTGGGACACTTTCCTTCTGCTGAAGGCCTCCCTGGTGCCTTTGAGCAGCCCCTCCAACCCTCCTTGCATGTGGGGTGAGTATTGAAGGTTCCCTCCTGTGTCCCTCAATGTTAAACCAGCAAAAAAATGACTGCGCTAGGCAGAATTGGAGCCATTCTGAAATGGAGGCTATTTCTTGAGAGGCTTCCTGTGGTCTCACACAGCAGAGATGCTAGAAGATAGCTGAATCCTGTTGCTGTTTCTCTTTAGTGGCTTTGGTGTTTGCATCTCGCACATCTGCCAATCTGCCTTTAATCTCCAAAGTTCTGTAGCGCAGTTATTAGGCTGACACATTTTGTCTACTCATAATTAGTTCTTGGATTTCCTCATTTATTTTTGTGGGGATCAGAAGTGCCCAGGGTAGAGCTAATAAGACAGCTGAAATCGGGACCAGGTCCCCGTGCGCGCTCCACCTGCACATTAATCAAGGACTCTGCAGTTAATGAGAGTACTTTCCAGGTAATATTTAATCGCAGAGTAGCAATAGTTACACTTAATGTGAAAGAACCTTTTTCTTGTGGGTTGTTTGCTGAAGTCATTCCCGTGGTGCTTTAGAAAGTGTCCTCCTGTGCTAATCCCAGACACAGTTCTGTCAGGCTGACCTAAATTTGGACTTACTTTTGAATCTATATGAGATTAAAATACTGGATCTGGTACTTTAGGCTGGACATGACCCTTCAGTGGGTGCTGGACATGTGAACGTAAAGACGTGGCTGATAATGTACCTGGTTTTGTAAATGCTTCGAGGTTCAAAGGCCTATGTGGGGAGGAAGGTTGAAAGGAATCAACTGAAGAGGTGAAGTCGGTGTGTTTAAGGTGCATCGCTAATCACCTGTGAGACTATTTCCATCCTTTTTGGCTGAATCTGCTGGTGTGCAGATCCTCTATCCATTTAGTTGATTCACCTTCAAGTTCTCGGTGACTCTTTGAAGACATGCGCTTGGTACCCAGTTTTAATGTACCCACAATTAGTGTACTTGGTAACCTTGAACTCAACACACCCAGTAGCTTGGGAAAGTGAGCTCAAAGGGTTGTGGGCACTGTGAAAGCACCAAGCTCTAGCTGTAGGATGGCTTTAATTTGCGAGAGAAAGGAGAACAAAATCCACCTACCATCGCTTGCAACAGCGTGGAGTGACAGCAGAAAGGAAAGGAATGTGGCCCCAGCTTTGTAAGGAGGGCACCTGAAGGCGGCTCCAGAAAGGGGCAGGAGACGGCATCCCCTGCAAAAGGGCGGCGCTGGCTCTCCCGCTGGCTGCAGGAGATGGACCATGGGGCTCATCCAGCACTGCAGGGAGCTGCCTTTGTCTTAACAGGAATGGTGCAGTCCCAACAGTGGTCTGTGGCCTTAGTAAGGGTCACATCTCCTTTCTATTGGGCTGCACTGGAACAAAGCTCATCCTTTTAGTTCACGATGACCTGTAATTGGCATATGCAAGTGTAAGAAAGGAGGGCTTCTGTGTCTTTCCTCTTTAGTCAGATGTTGGTTTGTCCTCCTGTGCGGTCAGAGGACCCCTGTAGCTCTAACTTGCACCGAGCTGTTAGCAGGTGCCAGCTCGCTGGGGGGATGCTGGTGGGAAGGAGCTCTGCCCACCATACTGCTCTGCTTCTTTAAAGGTTGCTATTAACTCCTCTTTCTTGTGGTTGTGCCTTCAGCCTTCTGCAGTGAGCATGGTAATGTGACCTCTCTGTACACCTGTATTAAAGTCCAAGTTAAAAACGTAGCAGAGCAAAGGAGAGACACTTTTCCGTGGGATCGTCGAGCTCTCTGAGAATGCCAAGCGGCCAAGTTAACTTCTTGTGCAAACACAGCCTTTTACTTGACTTTGTAGTTTGCCCTTTGAAATACAAACATATTTGTGTCAATCAGTGAGTCTCCCTTCCGGAGTTCGGGTTGACCCTGCGCTGAGAAATGTGACTGTGCAATTATTATAGGCGAGGCTTTCGTTTTAACGAACGCTGAGTCACTGCCATCCTCTCAGAACTGACGGTGAGCTGCCCTTCAGCCCACCTGAAGAACAAGGAAGGTACTTGGAAGGAATAATTTTCCTGAAATTTTTGCACCATGCCTGAGTAGATCTGTCACAGGGACTTGGGGGGTAGGGCAAAGAATCTGTCTCAGCTTAGATTGAAAGATCCATAATTGGGTTTTAAAAATCAATTAGGTAAAATATTATACCCGTGTCACTCAGGCAGAGTTAGAAGGGGCTGCTGAAGTCTAGCAGAGGGTGGAATTTGCCCACTATAAAACTATCTGAAGAGAATATGGAACTGTGGGATTCTGGCAACTCACCTAGAGCTCTTTGGGCAGGGGGGGAATTAAAGCTCCTCCTCTCCCCTGCAGTAGTGTTGGGGGAAAGGATGTTTCTTGTTTCTTAATGCTTCCCAGAAGTTTTTTGATGGTCAGGACACTTGGACCTGGTTGATGCCACTAAATGACCCTGTATGGGGAAGTTGTCAGCCACAGTGGTGAAGCTACATACGGATGAGTTGTGATGAAGCAATAGAAACTCACGCCCCACAACTGTCTTTGGAGCATAACCCTTGGCCTCTTCTAGATAACTTTTTTGTTGTTTTGGTTTTGTTTTTTTTTCCCAGTAAACACTTTCTAGAGAAACAGAAGCCTGCTATAAAATGACTTTTATTAAGCATTACTGATGCTGTATAGAGATACCATCAAGATGGCATGGTGCTGATTTGACCTGCCTCTTCTTTTTGTATGAGCTTGTAATTCCTAGGTCTTCATTCAGTCTGTATGTGAGTTCTCAAAATAAATTGCTTATTGCCCTGAGCTCAGCATCGTGAATCTTGTAAGCAGACCTTCGATAACAAATCAGTACACATGAGAAGGGGAAATAAATTTTCTTTGAGAGCACTTCTCAGTTTGTTCCTCAGAGGCTTTTCAGAAAGTAGTAGATTCTGGTTTACCTGTTGATGTCCAGTAGCGTATTTTGGCCTTAGCCTAGAAGGAAATAATCGAAATACTAATCCAGAACTTGATTGATGGATTTGTAACCCTCATGCAGGCTTAGGGGAGACTAAGGCACCCCCCTACCTGTGTTAGCACTTACTGTCTGTCTCACTTTAAGAAGATCAAAGTTTGGACTTGCTTAGAGTTGAAGATGCCTTGCAATGTCTCTCGCTTCTCCTCTTTAAGCAGAGGTGCAGAGAAATAGGCTGTAAAGATGGAGCTGGCAACAGGGCAGGAAATAATGGGCTTAAATTGCAAAAATAGAAGGCTAGCCCTGGGGGGGGGGGGGGGAAAATCGTAATCTCAGATCCGTAGTGCCAGTTCAGATTGCCTAGGGACGTGGGGCAGTGTCTGCATGGAGGATTTTCAGGGTAAGTTAGTTACGCATCTCATAGCATGGCTTAAGTACAGCTTCTCCTCCTGTGGGGCAGGAGAGTAGACCAACGGGGATTGGCTCCAGCCCCATCTCTCGTGGCAAACCCTCTTGCACAGTTGCTGGGGGATCACCAGCATCTTAGAGCTGAGAGGTAACTCTTGAGGTCTGACCTAGAAATGGAGACTTGATCATACTGTCTTCTGACCTCTTTCTCCCCAGGAAGTCTCTTAGCTGTTAGAGCTCATTTCCCTGCATTTCATTTTTCCAGTTGACTAACCAGCTTAGTTTCAGCTAACAAGAACCCGCTGGAGGTGTCCTGGATCCCCCTCTAGCAGTTTGTTCCAGGCCCTTTAGAGATGGAGTGACACTGGGGCTATCAGAAAGATGGGGACTTTTGAGCAGGGCCTGTTGGGACAGGACAAGAGGTGATGGGTTTAAACTAAGAGGGAGATTTAGAGTGGAGAGAAGGGAGACATTTTTTGACCCTGGCCCAGGTTTCCCCAAGAGGTGGTCGCTGCCCCATCCCTGGCACCATCCCAGGTGAGGTTGGCCGGGGCTCTGAGCAACCTGCTCTGGTTGCAGATGTCCCTGCTCCCTGCAGGGGGGTTGGACTCGATGAGCTTGCAAGGTCCCTTCCCACCCAAAGCAGCCTGGGATTCTGTGAACAGGCCCTGGCTTTTCCAAAGCATTGTGGCTTTACATGAGGTTCAGAGCTTCATTTTAGTGTCCCCTCCTTATCCAGGCACATGGTGATGACACGGTGATGAGCTGTGGAGCAGCCATGAGGAGCTCTGCCTGTTCCAGCCTGCCTAGAAAGATGAGCAGAAATGCTGCTTCTGCCTGGGTCCTTTCTCCACCTCAGTTTGCATCAGTTCTGCTTTCATCATCCCCAAAACAATGCGCATCTGTGACCCTCCAGGAAGCCCCACGTAGCCGTGGGTAGCAGCTGTGGTGCCGAGCACCTTGCTTGGTGAGCCTGGGCTGTGTTTTGGCTTCTCTTTGCCTTCCCTCCCACGCACCTCTGATATTTGGCAAATTTTCTCTCGGCTTGTTGAAAGATGGTCTCCCTCGCAGGGAGGGAAACCTGCTCCTGCTTCCAGCTCGCTTTTAATGTGCAGCACATGCGCTCACTTCCAAGCGGGGTAAACAGGTACCTCCCGAAGAGATACTGCCTGCTCAGGTGCAGTCCTGTAGCTGTTGGGATGCGGAGAAGGGATATTAAAATTGTTTACGAGGTCAGAGCTATAGCGAGCCTTCCACCACCTCTGAGTTACGATATCATTACCTGAGCTGCGGGAACTGAGAAATAAAACCTTTTACCGTGAAATATGAGGAGCGCTCCTGACTTTGAAGTGGAGAGAGGGAGAAAAATGCACGCTGCATCCTAGTACATTCTATTTTATTTTCTTTTGGTTCTGTTGCACTGGGTTTGATTTTGCTTACTGGTGACACACGGAGAATAGATATGGCAGCTGTTAATGATGTTTGTGGTAGAGAAATGCGTCTCTTCCTAGTTCATTTCTCGTTGGGTCATGCCAGGAAAAATGTTCCTTTCTAAAAGGAATAAATTATTCAAGCTTATTTAAATAAACTTGCTATTATTTCTCCACCTGGTACCTGCAGTATTGCAAATCCAGCCCTTGTTGATCTTTGTGTTTTGTTGTTTTTTTTTTTTACCACGTGGTGTTTTGTGTCCTTCATGTGAATCGGGTGGGGTTTCGTTTGGCTTTTTTTTTTTCTGTGCCCTGGTGTTTAGGCCAAATGAAAAATTGCAGTCAAACACTGATGGAAGCGAGTAAAGATTACTGAAGTAATATTGATAAAGCTGATTATTCTCAAACAGATGAGCAGCAGCTCTAGTAGCTTATTTCTGTTAGGAGAACCATGAGCAGTTGGCTGGAAGCAGTTGGTATGCTCTATAGGTAGCGATCTAGCCAGAGGTATTTTGGCAGTTTTTATATTGCCCTTTAGAGGGACTTGGCTCCTAAGTCACTTTTGTGGAATTAGATAACACTATGATAAAGTTTAAGTAGCTGCAGAGAAAAGAACGTGTAGGTGTAAAAGCTGGGATGAAGGTAGGGTATGGACCAGAAAAGTGTGCCACAGACAGCGGGAGAGGCTGCAAAGACCATCCAGGAGCAGCCGAGACACGACTGCCCTGCCTGCCAAAAAGCACTGAATCAACATTGAGCAAAGGTAACTTTCGGTTTCTTCAGAAAGTAGAGTTTGTGGTCTTGCCGGTCTCCTGTTATGTCAATAACTTGCATCAAAACTTCCTCGAGTCAGAACATCTGTTGCGGCCATTGGAAAGATTCCCCTTGACTTTTATGTGCTTTGGATCAGGTCCAAAATGCAAATAGTTTTGGGGTTGGTGTTTTTTTGTTGGGTTTGGTTTTTTTTGTTTTTGTTTTTTTTTTCTCTCATCCTTTGAAGTCTCAAACATTTCATGGTCTCCCTTATGTTATTGGTAATTTGCACCAGAGGTATTTTGCATGCAAATGAAATTTCAGCAGTAACGATGACTGCATTTGTGAATGTGTGTGTAAAGTGAGCGCGTGGGCACAGAGATCAGCAAACCATAGTTTTAGTTTTCCATACAGAAAACCAGAAACTTCTTTGTAATCGCAGCTTCTTCAACTGCAATCAAATATATTGACACACGCACGTAAAAGGCTGGCTAAAACTGCCAGCGTGTGTTTTGATCCAGCTGTATGGAGCTGATTGACTTGGCTTTTCAGTAGCTTGTGCGTGTTAATGCACGTTTTCTATAGGGAGCTGGCGTTTGTCACTAACTTTTTACAGCACCGGAGATGTCATAAATTTAAATACTGTAATTGAACCTGAATTCACTCTGGATTTATTTACCAGATCAAAGAGTAGCTTCAACCTACAGCATTCGTTGTGTTTGCTGGTGTAAACTTGTCAGTTTAGTGCCAGAGAAGGATTATTCCTTTGGATTATGTGAGTGCTGGCAAATCACAGGGCTTTAGGTTGTAATAAATGTGGGTTTTTTTAGCGGAGAGATCCTACTGAACATTTTAAAGTGTCTTAACTCATAAAGACTATTGTAGTGCTCTCCAGGGAGGCTGGATGTGTTATTCTACAGCAATAAAATGACAAGTTTACAGTGACCCCATTTACCTGATGTTAGGTTCTCTCTCTATCATGTGAGGGGGTGAAGGTGCTTTGCCCCGTTGTACCTCTTTGGTTAACCCTGTCCGAAGAACACCGAACACTTGTGGTGACATCTTAAGTTGTCACCTGCTGTGACTATTGGGTTGCTCTTCCCTGTTTAGAAGTCAGTCTTTCCTGCTTTCATCCCTTTCTGCCAGCGTGCTCATTCTCAGAGCAGTGCTGCTCCATCCCAGCAGGTTCAGCTGGAGCTGCATCCCCTGTGGACTCGTGCTGAGGTCCTTCAGCCTTTCCAGCTTCCTGGCTCCCCCCGGGCAGCTGGCCCTACCTGTCCTGCTGCACAGCAGCTGGGTTGGATCTGCTTCAAGGGCACAACCAGCTGGTGACTGGGAGGAGAAAGGGGAAAATAATTTGGGTTTCTAATTGCCCTAAGATCTGACTAGGAACACTTTCCACAGAAAAATGTCTGCTAATGGGGTATGGCAGGAAGGGCTTGTCAGTGCCGTTGCCTGTTAGGAGATTGCTGGAAATGTAAAGAATTAGTCACTCTTCTCATACCTCAGGCTGTTACTTAAAGCACTTGCTGGGAATGTCATTGCAACAGGGAGGGAGAGGCAGGAAATGAAGGCTGGGGTCACCAGTGATGAGCAGTGAGGAAGGATGTGTCAGCGGTGGTGCTGCTGCCCACAGCCCTCACCTGAGCAGCGAGGGCTGGGCAGGCAGGGAGCTCATGGCCCAGTGGGGTGCTGGCTTCCATCAAGTGGGAGCTTCTGTCTGAATTTCTGTGCATCTACTTCTCAGTGTGAGAAAGAAGCCCATAAATCACCAGAAACTGAAATTATCTTTTGTAAACTGACATGTGATTGCTCAGCTAAGTCACCCCAAATATTTGGAGCGGAACATGTTCAAAGGAGAGAAGTGTCTTTCTGTTTCTCTGTGTTTTGTGATGTTTTAACAAAGTTAAAGGAAGAGGAAAGACAAGGTAAAGGTGAAGGTGTTGAGGAGAGGTGGTGTTGTAAGCCTTGATACAGAGCTGCTGCCTATAGTGGGAGAAAATAACCTGGGCAAACAGGTACTTAAACTGTTAAGGATAACAAAGATATTTGACTAGCACTGGTTTTGGTCTGGAAAATACTGAAGAGAAAGGAGTGAGGCTATGGACAGGGCTTTGCTAAACCATGGATTTGGAAGCATGATGGGATCCTGCCTCTTCCCAGGAGGCTGTCCTCATCCCAGTGTGCCTGAGTATTGCTGAGTCAACACCTGCAGTCCCAAGGGTGAGGAAAGAGGCAGAGAACCTGGGTGGGTTTTATGGCTCTGAGAAGCCAGGTCTAGTGAGCACAAATCAGAAGAACCCTGAGGCTGCCTCATTTAATCCTGGAGCTGTGGTCTCCTTGAGCAACCTCTGACTTCAGAGGGGTACCGCTCTGCTTCCTTCAGTCACTTGGGCTCCAGGGTGGTGCTGGAGCCACACTTGACTTTGGCTCCTCAGCCTTCCTCTGTGCATTGCTCAGGGCACAGCCCCAGGGAGGGCTCTGGGCGAGTGGGAGGGAAGGGTGCAAATCCTCAACTGCTTTGAGCTCCTCCGGTGTGGAGGTTTCTGATTGATGGGCTGTTCCATTTGCTTAAACATTCTGCTTGCATTTTCTGAAGGCAAGTGGTTTCCCAAATGACTATGTAGTGTGGACTCTTTAATATCAGTAGTTCGAGGGCTAACTTTGATATGAGCTGCATAAGCAATGAATAATAGCTGCTTCATTCCTGGCAGGGGCTTGGTGACAGGTAGTGCCAAGGAGTAGCTGGTTAATTTTGAACTCTCTTCATCCAAAGTTAAAAGCTGATCCCAAGCTATCAGTGTCATCTGGCACATCAAGTAGGTTGTTAAATCTTGACCCATCGGATTTTGTGGCGCCCGAGCAGGCTTGAAATTCAGCTCTTAAACCTGCTGTCGTGTCCCTAATTTGCTGTCACCCCCTGGAGAGTCACCAGTCAACACAGTGAGAGTCTGGCTTCCCAAATAAGGGGGGAGGTATTGCCCAGTTAATATACTCTGCGTTACCTAAGACCATGAACAGCCTCTTTTGATGGGACCAAAGTTGTCTTTATAAAGAAGTGATACAAAGATGCCTTTAAATAGGCATGGAATGCATATTGATCATTGTTAACACTAAAAAGGCCTTGCTTGTTATCTGGGAGAGTGAGGACAGTTATTTTATTGTACTGAGTCTTACAACAGCTTTGAAACTTTTCAGCTGGGTGCAAGTCTAGAATGAGAATGACCTTCCAAGTCTGAATCCCACAGAAGTCGTAAGCGGCGTTACCATTGCTGGTGAAGGTGGGGGGATGGAGGGAGGGCTGTCCTCCCAGTCGCTCTTTCCATTCTGTGGCTGGGGGGGGATTGGTTGGTTGTGTGTTAAACTCGCCTATTTAGCCCATCATTCCAGGCTTTTCTTCACTGCCAGGAAGGATGTGCTTTGACTCTAAAATGGGAGTGACAGTGCCTACTTAATTGTCCTTAGGAATTGAGATTTTTTTTTTTTTTTTTTTGGTAAAACAGCACCCACTGGGCAGGTCATGCAGCAAACTGCTGGTAGCTGGTCTCCAGCCCATCCAGTGTCACCTCCCATAACCATACTGGGACTGAGCGAGTTGTACAAATCTGGTTTCTTGTGAGTCTCTGCAGTGTGCAGCCCTCGGGGTCTGCTTCTCCTGCTGCCTTGCAGCTGCTACGGCAGCAAAACTCCCTTAATGACAAGAATTTCCATTTGCTACTTAGATTTACATTGATGTCAACACGAGGAGACTCAGACCGTGTGTTATTAGGCTGGTTTTATGAGAGTAGCGATCGGGCTGATGAGTCATTACATCTACTTTACACTTTGGATTTTAATTGCTTTATGGAGCTCGTTAATTTTTGTTTGGTTCGCCGGTAGCTTATTGCTGATAGCTGCCTCTATCAGAAACCGCCACCAGCTCTTCCGTCACTGCTACTGCACAGCACCACAGTTCTTAGAAACACGTGAGGCAGGGTTTTATCCCAGGTAACGATGACATTGGTGCTTCAAAAATACCATTATGTTTTGGTTTGTCTTGTTGGGTTTTTTCCCCTCTCCATTACTAGGAACAGATAGAATGCTCAGATCAACGTGAGCAACAGTCAGAACTTTGTGAAGATCAACTAATGGGGCATATAAAACTACACAGGTCTGATGTATTTATAAGTGGTAATAAAGCCATATGAGAAGTTATCTCCACATTTTAAAATCATTTCTTGAGAAGCATATTGCCTTTTATTTGAAATATCCTCGCTATAAAGCTCCTGGGAACCCACAGCTCGGTCGTGGTGCGCGAGTCCCTCTGTGGGGTTTCCCTCTGGTTGCTGCTGTTTGCCCTCGCCCTCCACAGGCAGTTTTAGCATTTCATTTCTAGATTGGCAGCTGCCCTCTCTCAGTATCACACCTTCACCTTAGCTTTCTAAAAAGGCAGCGGCAAATCAGATTGCTGGACTGGGAAACACCACGGCCTAGAAAACAGCTTTTACCGCTGACAGAACGGGCTGATGAAATCTGGGCTGGTAAGGTGTGCTGGTTTTGACTGAAAAGCAGCATTTTCTGAAGGTTTGCTGAATGCAATAATGGGTTTCATGTTCTTTTTTTGTTAGTCACCTCTAACTGCTGGTGATGGTAAGGGACGTTGTGAACCTTAAATGTTTAAACAGCTGAGGAATACAGCTGTCTGCTTTTCTTTCTCAAAATCTGTGAGGTTTCTTAGCGGTTCTGTGTAGTCTCTAAAAGGTCCAAAGCAGCTCTGAGGAGGTGAACGGAGATCTGCTAGATCCATTTTAGAAGCCTGTGAGTGCCAAGAAATGACTGTGTGAAAAAGATTCAGTCTTCTCACTGATTAAAGATGTACCTGCAGTAACCACTGGCTTGTACTCTGTCCAGCCTGGCCATGGCCATTTAATGAGGTCTGATTCAGACTAATTCCCACAATCTGGAGGGTTTATTCCCTGCTGAGGCTGGAATATTTGGATGTCTGCTCAGACATATAGTTTTCTTTTTAATTAGCACATCTGACTTTTTTTTTTTCCTGAAGGCCACAACCTCTGTCCCAATCTGAGCAGGTGAAATTTCACAAGCACTTTATCATGGCTCATACCTCAAGCATCCGGACACACCTTTCTAATTGTCATTTATATCCGCCTGTCATTGCCCCTGGCATTTGCTGAGTTCACATTTCCATGTGATTTACTGCAAAACATTTTGTTTAACAAGTTGCTAACACACACTGACAGGGAAGTCCCCCTCGAGAAGCTGAAATGATGATTCCCTTCATCTTTGCTTTCTTGAGGTTGATGCTAAAAAAAATAATAAGTTTAAAAAAAAATTTAATCTGCTGGTGTCGTGTTGGACACGTGAAGAATTCTTGCAACTGGGAAACTCTGACCTTGAATCTACGTGCTTTGAATTGCAAATGCTTTTTGTCCTGGGCCCTGTGTGTAACAGGGCGGACGAGCTCTCGGGCAGCGCGTTTAATCCCCAATTGCAGAATTTCAAGTGCGGTTGGTTTATGAGTCAGCAGCAGCTCTGCAAGCACTCGGGTAACTCGTGGAGTATTCAGATACTGAACTGCTCCTTAACAGCACCCCTGGGAAACTTTTTGATACGCTGGGGCAGCTGCTCTGTCTTCTGGAGTTGGGTTCCTTGGTCTGTATCCAAGGGTCCTGTGCTTGGTGAGGAAGGAGCCCAGCTGGGACCCCCTGCTTTTGGTCTCTTGGGGTAGATATGAGTCAGGTGGGGGGGGGTCCTTGTCTGGTGGCACTTCCCTGAACCTGAGGGCCTTCAACCAGATGTCTTGGTGAGCTCATGTTGAAGGCCATGCATGTGTCCAGAGTGATTCTTTCCTCGTTCCTTTAAGGCAGTCTGGGTAGGGCACATCTAATTTCAGCCTTGAATTTATAGAATCATTTGGGTTGGAAGAGGTCTTGATTGTCAAGTCCAACCTAATTTGCTCTCCTTCAGTTAAATATGCAAACCCTGTATTCCTCCAAGCCCCTAAAATTACTATCTGCAGATGCACACAGTTCTGTTTGGTTATTTCAACATAAAGTCACTAAACATTTGGAATGTCAAAACCCACTTCATGTTGACAGAGGTGATTTGTATGGGGTCTTGCAAAAGATTGCTTATGTCCTGTGATGAGTTGGGCACAACCTAAAAAAATAGCCCGAAGTGACACATTGACAGAACACAAGTGAATGCATAAGAATGAAATATAGCAAAAAATCCATCTCCCCTCTTCTCCCAGTTGGTTGCTGATCTCACCTATTCGAGGCTTTGTCTGGCACAGAGCAAATTTACTGACCCATTCGTGGTGACACCTTCACAAAGGGAAAAATACATCTAGAAAATAAACTTGGCACATCAGATGCACCATCACTAATTCACCACAGCCGGCACTTTCCCTCCTGCTCTGCTTAACTGCCTCGGGTTTTGATTCTCTACAAGTTTTGTGTTGTGGTTCTGTTTGAAAAACCTGGGTTTGCTCATTTGAGTGTGCATTTCACTCACTGAATGAATGCAAGGGAGAAAAACTGTCAAATAATTGCAAGTAAGGGATGCAGAGAACTAATATGCTGATCTGAGCGCTAGGTTTTGAAAGAACAGGTTCTCCTGTGGTTTTTTTTGTTAGGCTAATAAAGATTTTTAGTAATCAGAAATTCAAGCAAAGAGCAGTCCTCAAAGGACTTCTGGCTGGGGCAACCGAACGAGTTCACAGCGAGCTCTGTTTTGGTGGCCAAAAGCAAAGTGGAAGTAGCCATTCTGCAGGATGGGCACAGGGGTAAAGTCTCTGGTGGCTGCTGGGGCTCCTCTGGAGGACCCTCCATCTGTAGTTGCATGGTGCCTGACCGTATGAAACTTGACTGTCAAGTTCGGCATTGTGGTTTTTCCCTAACTTGGGATAAATCTGCTGATAGTTGGCAAAGGGAGAGAGACAAAAGGGACCATTTCTGCCTCACATTTTGCAGGAGTTTGGAAGAGGATCTTTTGAAAAGCACGAGATATGTGCTGAAACTCGATGGTCTTTAACTGGTGTAAGATCACCTTGTCGACAAGATATTAAACCCTCACTCTCCCAGGCTATCTTTGGTGCCTTTTGGATGCTGCCAATAGCATTCTGTTAATTGTTGAGGCAAAACTAAGCCTCGGTAGTGTTCAGAGAGCAGATAAAAACCAGGGCTCATCAGAACTCCAAACTGATATCTTATCGTGTTGGGAAGAGCACGAGCTGATCGGGGCGGCTGTGAGTCACACTCCAGCTCTGGAGCCTGTGAAGCCTCCATGAGACTCACTGCCAGATTGCTGCACTAAAGGAAATTTTTGTGGCCTGGACTGAAGTCAGTGGTGCTTTTGGCCATTTCTAAATAGCTCCGTGGTTACCACAATTAATTTCATTTGTTTGTTATCTTACGTTAATTTATGTATCGTGTAGCTATTGGAATAAATAGCTCTATCGCGTGAGCCACGAGGGCCTCAGCGCCAAAATGGGATGTTATTGTTAGGATCATTTGCCAGTAGTTTTGTCACAGACGGATGCTTTTCCAGATTAGAAGCAAAATTTGTGTTTGTTTTTTATCACTTTCTCCTCATTAGCCCCCATGTGACATCCAGCAGCAGTTTGAAAGGAAGCTTTGCTGCTTGTACCTCACCACTGCCAGGGTAGAGGCTTTGCAGCCTGGACAGTGTCCTGACCTGTATCCTGGCCCATGGGCTCTGCCCCACCCTGGGGGCTGTGCCCTCTGGGTACCTGTTCTGATCAGCAGTGCAGGAGGCTCTGGGCAATCCCTCTGGAATGGGACTGGCTTCCCATGATCTTCATGGAGAGAGGGAAGACACTCCTTGTTCAGTCATTGGCGCTGGCTAATACTAACTCTGCTGAGAGCCTCCCTGCCTGGCCTGCTAAGCCAGGGGAGAAGAGACCCATCACAACTCTTTCTGTTCATTTCTAACATCAGTTCCTGCAATTCTTTTCCCTAGGGTTTTATTTAGCTTCACGTGTGTGTATATATATATATTTATTTGTTTATGTGCCTTCTCATGCAAAGGAGGACTTTCTGCAGAACTGCTGAAGAAAAGGTTGGCTTAAAGCTTTCATCAAATGGCTGCCTCCAGAAACAAACCTCCTCTGCAGTTTTACCAGGTGATCTGCCCATTGCATAACTGGGGCAAATCCTGCCCTGGCAGAGCAGCAGCTGTGTTGTAAATGTGGGGGTTAGCTGGGCCTCGAAGATGGGTGGGCAGATACCAGCCATCAGCTAAGAGGAATTAGTGCAAGATGTTTCTTGTGAATTTGGGATGGCAGAGGATTTAAAAGCAAGGTCCAGCTTGAATGGTAATTCTTCCTACCCAGAGCTCATACCAGCCACTCATAAACTTGGTATCTCCCTGGCTATTCTTTTTCTGAACCTCTTACCCGCTGGGCTCCCCAGAGTGGCCTCTGTCCGCCCAGTGCCTTTCCTTTGCTCTGTCTGGTGATGAGAGGAGGCACCGGCCGAGCGCAGGCTTGGGGCAGGCATCTGCTCTCTGCAGAGCACCAGCGTGGTGAGAACCATCTGAGGGCTTTCCTTCTAGACTGGCACGGTGCCCCTGCCAGCACACGCTTCGTGATGTCGTGATAGGCAACCGAACGGTTCCATCCATGACCGAACAGATTGTGCTTTGGCACTACGAGCGATAGGCTTCTCCCCAGATAATTCCTTCTCTTGCTTTTATTTATTGGTGATAAAAGACTGTCACAGATAAATAAAGCATGTTCTCACTTGACTTGAAAATTTACATGGCATTGCTGAAGGTGATTTATAATTTATACATGGAAAGGATTTGCTGATCTCATTAATAACTTTCCAAACATCTAGATAAACGCGCTATCGCTCTGAATCAAGGGAGCTCCAAACAGCCAAAGTATTCACCTGCAAGGGCTTCTGGCACTCTGCTCTTTCCCAGACAACACACGTTTGACAAAAGAATGTGGGAACTGCCAAAACGCATTTCTCCTCAGCCACCCGGATCACCCTAAGGTGGGAGATTTCATCTGTTCTTGCGAAATTATTCTTCTCTATCGAAAGGCCTCTTGACAGGAATGGATTTGCAGCTCTTTGATTTTTAAATGGGGGTGGTATTTCACAGCTCTGAGCTCTTGGCCCATGCAGGCGTTTCTCGCATCCCCTCCAACATCCTGCCAAAGTCTGTGATGCAAAAAAGAGCAGGTAAACAATCTCCGGGAGCTTCCTCTAGCCAGGCTGTGGATGGGGAGTGGAGACAGCCCTGGATATTCCCCGCTGAGGTGCCAGGTTGTTGCTGTGAGATTTTTGTTTCATCAGAAGTAATCACCTCT
This sequence comes from Megaceryle maxima, assembly GCA_024605025.1. Taxonomy (NCBI): domain Eukaryota; kingdom Metazoa; phylum Chordata; class Aves; order Coraciiformes; family Cerylidae; genus Megaceryle; species Megaceryle maxima. The sequence continues at coordinate 29,768 of JANHGN010018534.1, forward strand.
CTTCTACCCGCCCCTTGTTATCTGAAGATCTCCAAGTGCTCCGTACACACTTATTGCTTAATTAAACCCGGAGACAGCTTTTAGATGAATCTATTGTGAATTTTATTGCCAGTTTAAGTGGCTAAACTGAGTCGGGGATATTGGAGTTTATGCTCTGGGTGTCCATAGTTGCACCCTTCAAATGAAGGGTCCTACAGGAGCAGCTCTGCTTTCTCTCCCACTGTTCCCTGCTTCTCTCGTGCCATTATCTCCTGTGAGAAAGGGTTATCCACACCCTGGAACCTCCCGTGACCTGCACAGAGATCTTGCCATTATCTCCTGTGAGAAAGGGTTATCCACACCCTGGAACCTCCCGTGACCTGCACAGAGATGAGCTGGAAGTTACTGAGTAGAAGTTGAGGTCAGACAAGCTGGGAAGGCAATGAATGATTTTTCTCCTTTCATACCCCAGTGAGAAAACTTCGGGCTGATTTTCACTTCTATGTTAGAATCAGGGGAAAAAGAAAAAAAAAAAGTTATCTGGAGAAATCTTGGGTGGTTTGAGTCGTCTTCTACTTTAAGAATGTTGTTGTAGCGAATGCCATCTTTGAACAAGGGTGCATCTGCACATGTCCCATGTCCAGCATACGTTGGGCCTGGAGCATCTCTGTGGCCAGGCCAGGCTGAGAGCCCTGGGGCTGTTCAGCTGGAGAAGAGCAGCCTGAGAGG